>JZKD02S1733577.1:0-15449 GCA_000966675.3 Picea glauca | reverse complement strand
GGAACTCAATGCAATGGAGACCATTGCTTCCTAAGGAGGGAGGATTGATCCAGGTGGATATCGGTGGCCACCCACCTTTTCCAAATGGCTCAAAATGGCTTTCTGGCAATTTTGGAAATTTACTATTTTTAACAGTTTTTTCGGGTCCTGAACTTTTGGGGCCATTTTGAGGCCCTAAATGATTTTTTTTGGGTATGTTGCTCTCAAAAAATTCCATCTATGATGTTATTTTGTCTCGATATTTGTAGGCCTTGGATAGATCTTTCCAACGAGCTATCACACACCTAAAACGGAGATCGTATGCAAAAGTTACGACCCTGGGAAGTTGATGTACTCACTTACCCAAACGGGGCCCACATGACTTTTGGCGCTTCATCTCCTAGGGTTAGGTTTTTGGATGTCTAAGACTTTTGGCATTCCTGTTTATTGTAAAAATGCCTTCAGAGCCTCATTGTAATCATCTTCTTGCAAATGCGAGTAGCTGTCACATCTCTTCTCAGAGATAAGACGCCACCATTATAGCGAGTCTTCTACTCTGTATTTTTACAGTCTCTGTACATTTCTTTCATTAATAGAAGTCATGTATTACTTTATATATGTGTTTATGGTTGCCTCTTCGATAAATTTCTATTATATTATTGAATATCTGTGATATCTCTGTGCATTTATTTATTATATCTCTGATCTCATTTCGTGCTGAAAATAATCTGGATCATTCCATGTGCTTGGAACCAGATTTCTTGCTTGCAACACTCTTTCCTCCTTTGTAACATATCATTATTTTATTCTTTTTCAAGCTCGTTAAATACGTGAAAAATAAAAACAAAATCAAATATTCCAAAAAGAGGGGATGAGGAAATATTCTCTTTTATTGGAAGCAATCTAGTATGGCCTTCAAACATCCTTTTGTTTTTCTACATGCATTGGGATCTAGTATGGCCTTAGTAATTCGTTATTGTTACATAGAGTTTTGTCCTCCTCTATTTGATTACTCTTCCAAACACATGGAGATTTTATTGTGCCTCCTATGCCAAAAACTTATGTCAACAACATGTTGCCTGAGTATTTTCGTATATCGTGCTCTTGTCCAAGGAGAATTATTGCAACTTGAGTCGTCCATTCTGTGATAAGTCTCTTGACCTTCATGAGTTGGTCATCCCAAGAGTCATGTCAAGTTCACATTCAGAATCAACAAAGTTCGATGCCTGATCATCAAGGTACTCTAGTCTTTCCACGATGGCATGTCAAAGACCTCAAAGTAGTGAGTCTTATGCTCCCATTATAATCCTACCTGATTTTTGAATATCTTTAAGCTATAGCTTGAGTTATGAATCTATCATCTCCAACCACAGGCAATGATTCCTCCTGAAGATTCATATAACAATGTATATATTTCAATGATTTTGAGATGTAGATCCGCTGTGTAATATTCGTGGCTACACTTTGTATTGGCATACACATTGGTCATGTAGCCATGATTACTATATCTATGACATGGATATGTAGTGTAATTGATTGGAAGCCATGCTTAGTTTGTCTCGAGCATGGAAATACCCACCTCGATGATTATTATTATCCTATTTCAAATGACGCGCTCATAGATACTCGCTTGGGTTTAATCGACTCCTGTGCTTTCCAAATTTATTAAATATTTTGTATTGTATTTCAGCCATTAGTTGTTCTTTTGACCTCACACATTAGGGGGCATATTTTATAACTCAAAATGCCACTACTAGGCATATCTGATGTTGGCCTACTCATTCACACATCTACCAATATTTTTGCTGGAGTTCTTCTCAAAAAATAATTTTGTGTATGGTATATGTGCCCTGATACATATGCAGAGCATGTACACATGCGTTTGGAATACCTAATAGCTCACATACACATGCTAGCTACATAACTAAAATACTGTGTGTACTCTAAAAAGTTGCAAAGCAATATAAATTCCACGCTTTTCGACGGAGTTTACAAGCTA
The DNA here is from genome assembly GCA_000966675.3 of Picea glauca. Lineage (NCBI taxonomy): Eukaryota > Viridiplantae > Streptophyta > Pinopsida > Pinales > Pinaceae > Picea > Picea glauca. The sequence goes on along the minus strand of JZKD02S1733577.1, from coordinate 13,471 downwards.
TATTAGGTTTTGCAACTGTCTTACCTCTTGTATCCATTGTGACAACGAATTAACCATCATTTTATCATATAAAATGGGCCCTAGGGGGGTCATTTGAAAAATATCAAACAAGAGGTAAGAGAACTCTACCTAATTTTCTCCCTTGTGTTCCAAGCCTTTTGCATTCTGCTATGAGTTTCATCCTCAACATTCCCTTCCATATATCCTCCTTATACCATCCATCCTTTTCCCTTATATCAGGAATAGTGCACTTGGAGACAAAGTAGAGGAACCCAGGCAAGGTTCGTGGAGCGGCGCCAGCAAAATTCAGGTTGTAACTTCCAATTTTGTTATTAGTAAAATATAAAGTTCTTTTCCCAGATATTTATGTCTATGTGTTTGTGTTTATGAATTTTTTCATGAATAACTAACCCTATATATAATCTTGATAATTAAGCATATGTTGTAATAGTTTGTTTTGTAACATTGTGTCAGGCCATCTTTGATAGGAGGCCTATAATCTTGGTACGGACAACAATCGGAAGGGATCGACAATAGCCGTAAGGAATTAAGGTACACATTTCGATCTTTTTTCTATTTGTTACAAGGAAAATCACTCTATGGCATGGGGTAAACCACAACAGATGGAAATGACTAGAAAAATCAACTCTAGTCTCAAGTATGCTATATAAACAAACATGCTAACAAGACAAGATAAAGAGCCTACCTCATCTAAACGTTCTAAGAAGACTATCGTTGATCATTTGACTCAACGCTATATACCTGCAACTTTTCCTCAACAACCAATATACGCAAGAATATGGTGATAATATATAAAGTTAGCACATATAATAGCATAATCCATCAATATTCATAACAAATATTCCCATGGAATAACGATTGAAATATTTGCAAGACATTAATTGGATGAGAAAAGAGTATTTCTATTAAAATATGATCAACATAAGTGTATGAATGACAAACTTACGTGTTGGCATGTCTCGAAACAAAGAAACTAAGTCCCTTCCAGCTAGGCCTCCACCACTTCAATCCTCCACCAAAGGCAAGCTCATATAAGAGAGACAATGAGGTTCTCCATCAAAGAAGGAAGAGCTTGGGGGTTGAATAATGTGTTCAGACTTAAAAGGACAACGGGATGAAGACTCAATATGAAGTGAATAATTTCTCCAGAGTAGCTTTTCTATCAAATTTGAATTTGTCTCCTCTCTTCCAAAGCTTGGATGTGGCCCATTTATAGCCTTCAAATGGAATTGAAGGGCCGATTCAGAAAGTTTCTAGTATATGGAAGGTCAAGGATCATGGATTTCATGACATGACATGGAAACCCGACACCATTTTTTTAATTTTGGGCAAAAAACCCGATGTATGCGGGTTATATTGGTGCAACCTACATATACAAATGTTGTATAGTTGTTAGGGCACATATATGTGGAAAAATGTGTTTTTTAGCTCTAGGAATTGCAAAAAGGGACATCAATTCTGCATGGGGAAATGGAAAAGGCCTTCTAATCAAGTTGCATGGGGTGAGGCAAATCTTGATATAATAGTCTTCCCTTAATTATCCTAAGGTTTTGTTTGGTTTGGGTAGAATATAATCTTTTATGTCTTTTAAGGTGTCAAGGCTTTTCCTAGTCGATAGACCTAGATTAGGGGGATTTTCCCCATAGCAACCATGGGTCACGTTGTATGTGTTGTTCCAAAATATGTACTTAAGGCTTAGAAAGTATAGTGTCTAGGCATCCAAAAATGAGTAAAGGATAAAAAAGGGGAAGAATCAACCTTCGGGAAAGGAATCTAAAGCTGATTTCTAGGTTGTCGTTGTCTCGCTTCCAACTGTTCCTGGATGCTTATATCTCGTTCAATTGTGGCCCATGAACGTTCAATTTCTACCTGGGTGGTTGTTGTTTTAAGTATAGTATCGAAAAGGTTCAAAGAGATATGGGTTTGGTCCAACAAGTCGGGTTCAATATTAGGTTGTCTTGTAACAGGGACAGTCATAGAGGAACAGGAAAATTAAAAGAGAGTTCGATGTTTTTGATGCTGTATCAATTTGATTGTACAAAAGAGAACTTTGAATCCAATATTTGAAGATAAAGTGAAAACCAAAGGCCTTTTCCTGTAACTAAGTTATCTATTAAATAAATGGTGTGTGAAATGTGAGAAAAAACATTAAGTTGTCTATAATGCGAGGCTCCTATCAAGGGAGAATCTCACCCTGTAAACAAAAGAAGAAAAAGATAAGAAGAAATATGACAAAGCATAAAATATGACGATCTAAAGAGTTCACAGGTCTTGTACCTGCTAATAGCCGATACAGAGGAAAAACTGTAAACGATATAGATGACTAAAAATTGATCACCACAATAGAGGTTTTACTAAATTGCAGTAAAAACATTCATCAGATATATATATGCGAAATGAAATTGAATATGAAATCACAGAGGAAACAAACTCATAACACAGTCTTGACGGAATCATGAGTCTTTAGATTGCTTTGTATTAATTTTCAAAAGGAGAGAGTCTCTATTACAATAGACCAAAAAGGTCCAACCTCATTTCTCTCTTCTAATTTCATATTTATACAAACTTCTACATGCTGGAATTTCAATTGTTCCAAGAGTTTTTTCGGTTACAAAAAAAAAGGAGATTAAACGTTTCAATTCTTTATCTCTGTCCTTCTTTCGAGAAAATGGAACACCTTCCTTTCTTTGCTCTTTGAGTTCTAAAAAATACAACAAGTATACACTTGTCATTATTTGATACTGAAAAACTGCCCCTTCGCATGCTCGATGCAAGTGACGCACCTCTCCACCAACTGGGCTATCAACCTGGAAGGTTTTGTTTGATTATTTGCCTCAAAAGTGTAATAATCCTTCACTAATTGTGGCAACTTTCCTTCTACCTGTCGGTCTTCAGCCCTGATAGAACATAAATGTACGCTTGGTTTTGTTATCCATTTATCTACTTGGATTATATTCGTCTGGGTTATCTATGATATTTTAGCCAACTATGTTTCCTCATTCTCCTTGATATTGAGCAGGTGCTTGGCTATATTAATCTGGCCCAGTGTCTCAGTGTTGTTTTCACTATCGAGATCCAACAAACTCCCATCTATGAAGCCGAAAGTTTCTTCACAAGAGTTTCTTACCTCTTTAGCTCATTGTCTGCCTTCTGATATGTTACACTCCCATGCCTTCAGCAAGATGTTACCTCGGGTCTGATCTGTGATGGAAAGCCTGGAACTACTACCCATTTCCTTTTTTGTCGTGGCTATAACAACCTCTTGGAAAGTGACCCGAGCCACCCTAGCTTCTTTTTCTCTAAAGGAGATGTTTTCCAGTACTTGATCAATGAGTTGGTAGTGGTTTTGAATAGTTTCCACTTTAGCAAGTAAATCTTGCTGAGCTACCGACACTCTTTTTCAGATTTCTATGGCTTGGGATTGGAATATCCCGATATCTATCATCTGGATTTCAGTGAAATTTAATTTGGCATGTAACTGCCCTATCAATTATCCTTGCTGGCTTATCTTTGATTTTCTAGTCTGAGCCATCTGCTGTGTCTATTCGAGATTGGATTTGAGTCGCTCGATTTCCTTTTGATCGGTTTCCCTAGCTAGCTCTATACCTGTGTTCGCCTAATATCTGGTGGATGTTTCTGCTATAGCCAAATTATCCTCCAAATTTTTGATCAAGCAGTTTTTCCACTTCAACTGTTCTTTTAGGGACTCAACAGAATATTGGTTGGCTGTAGCAAAAGCCCCCAATGTCCCTGCTATCTGAGTTGCAAATTCCTCTTTTTTCATGTCTTTCCCATCAGCAAGGATTTTAAATTTCTTGGTTGTCGTGCCTACTTTTTGATAAAGTTCTTATTTCACAATGGCCTTTCTCTTCTTATCGAAGAAAAAGTCGTTCAGAGGTAACTCTTCCATAGTTATGGGTGTTATTTCTTCGCCGAAAATCCATCCTGCATCTGGTTTCCCTTTTGTAGACTATAGGGGAGTAACAGAAATGATGGGGTTGTCGATCTGCTTGGATGATTTCCCCGGGGTAACAACCGAGGCTAGCTTGCTGGAAGGATTGGGGATCTCGACTTCTTGTTTTGGGCCCCTGGTTTGCTTCTTCTTTTCCTGGTGTTCCTCTTGGTCAAGTCCTTAATCTTTGGATCCCTTGGCTCCCATTTGTTGTATATCTGTCGTCAGTGGGTTCTTACCCTATAATACTGGGGGAAGACAGCTTCATCGGTGTTCCTAAAATTTGAAAAAATCGGCCCTCTCCTTGGGCTTGAATCTGTTCTAAGACCTCGGCATAAGATCTCTCACCTCGGAAGATATCATCATGAGGAAAATTCCCATGTTCATACCTTTTAAGGCCGTAACTTGCCATGTGATTACCCATGATCCTATGTGGGTTTTTCTTCTTGAACTTAATGTGAACCAATCTAATATCCTCCAAAGTTGTTGCCTCGGCTTTTGCATATACAAAATATAATAAAGAATAGGTATTCAAATGAATGGGGAAGGGCGACCATACCTTCTTCGAAAATCCTTTAAGCTCCTTGCTTATGCCACCAATCACTGTTTTCCTAGTGATTTCATGACAAACCAACCTATCTGGTATGAATAATGGTAGAGCATAGGGGGGAACAGAGGTGCTGAAAGCCGTGATATATGAAAATTCCACCTCTACGTACCAGTCAGCTACGTTGCTCAAGTTGGTGGCAATGCTATCTAAAATCCTGGGTAGTGGTTTGTTGAAGATGGAGATGTGCATTGGTACCATCACCCAATTGAAAATTTCGTATATGAATTTTGTGGCCTTATCTCCCAAAGTTTTGAGTGGTAGACGTGGATAGGATTAGCCTCAGATGGATTCCAGCTCCATCTCATTAGAAGGAAAGGCGTCATGAAACAAACAACATCCATGATGTAGGCGGACATAAAAAATGAAGTGGCCTTCCCATTTTCCCTCTGCATCTGATATTTGGTAATCTAGCTGGTTAAACTGTCTGACAATAATTTGGCCCAGTCTAAAGAAAAACCTTCAATGAGTGTATGAATCGGCACCCATGGGAGAAAACAAATGTGTGGTGTCCTCCTTCCCATACAAACTACATGTCATCATTTCTATATATTTTAATTGTGGTTCCAAGGAAGAGATTGAATAAACTACGTTACCGCCTGCCCTGAACTTTGCGGGGTGCAAGACCCAATCCTTGATCAGATCAGACAAGTTTCTACCGTATTGCTCGCATTCTTCTGCTTAAAACCTTCCAGAAACTCAGCATTATGTGAGAAGTTTGGTGTGGGTGACAATTGGTACATCGCCTACAAATGTTCTAGTCTGAAGGTCCCAATAGTCACCTTCTACTCACTGATAATAGTTTTGGTTGGGATATCCACATGATCCAGTGCCCATCGGATCATATCATAATAGGGAAGGATTCATGGCCTAGATGCTACCTTATGCATCTCTGCTTGAACAACGATTTTGTATTTGGTGGCCAATTCGTCCCTCTCATTATCACTGGAATAATCTGAACAGTTCACCAATTTGGACTGCAGAACCTCGGAGACGTATGACCAGGTTCTGATAGAATCAATACTTCAGGGTGAAGTATCCGAAATAGTATCTAAGCCTTTCCCTAAACTTTCAGCAATCACCTTGGACACTTTTCGTGGTTCCATGATAGAGGACTTTGACTTAGCTCTCCTGTAGTAAAAATGTGTATACATACAAAAATTAGCCTGGTGAGAAAAGCTTCTTTGCGCAAGATAGAAATGAAATTTGAAACAATGAGAGAAAGAACTCTATATCTCGACCATTTAAAACCTCGACGTCCTTATGAACAAAACGGTCAAATCATTTTTAGAGAAAGATTTAGCAATAAAAACAATATCTTTACCTATCACTTCACCTCATTTCAAATAAATGTCATAAATTTTTTACAGGTCGTGACACAATTTAGTGAAAAAAACATTTAAATTTAGCCCGTAGACGATGTGTGTTACTATTTGTATTAATGCACTGATTATTCTGGCTTAGTTTCTTTAATTAGTTTTTCTTTAAACCTTAATCACCCTTTTCGATGTTCTCCGTATCGGGAGATTTCGCTCCTATCCTTCGAGCCCCTAAAACCCGAGATTGCGACGACGCGATCTAGTTAAGCAGAAACATGATACAGATTAAGTGTTTAATTAATCAGTGTTTAATTAATATATTGATTTCGCGACTCAGGGCTACGAAGGTATAGTCTCTTGGAAGAGTAAATGCCAAGTCACGAAACCCCGACATTATTTAACTACGGTTTAAAATGACTTACCCCTGACACTAACCCGGGTAACTTCACCTATCGGAGTTATGACGGTAAGACTTTTGAGGATAACGATCATTGAGACACGAAATCCTGACAATACTTAACTAAGGTTTAAGGAACTTTACTCTCGACGCTATCTTGGGTAAGCTTTCAAGGTTGTTTCGCGACTTTGTGCATCGGGGCTTGGAAACCTTATGACTTGTAACTCTCGAAGCGTGATATCCCAAGGTATATAAAGTGAAAAATATCACTTAACGGTCAAATGGAATTGACTTAGGAGTACGATGGCCAACGCCACTTCGCATATCAGGACTATTGATTTTTGCAGTGGGTAAAGGTCATGAAGTAAAAGACAACTTAAAGGCCAACCTTTGATTTTAAGAATTACATTTAAACCAGTTGAGAAAGGTGGCTCCAATAGTATGAAGAGAAAAGAAGGAAATGGGTCAATGACAGGAAAGGATCCAAATGGTTGAATGGTACAATCATGCCTTATCCTAATCATTTAAAATAAAATATTCCAAAAATGTGTTCCAACAGTTGGGTGGCTGACTAGATACAAGAGAAATATGCAATGTATGAATGTAACACACGTGGAGAATATCTAGACGCACTAAACATAGTGATCAAGTGAAAAAAAATTTAATAACTTCTCTGAGTACCATGTTCTATTTATAATATTGCACATTTGAATTGTAACATGTATTATGATTTTATTAATGCTTGGTTTATTAGACATATGACACTTTCCTTTGTTCTCATTTTTACAAGTGCATTTGTTCCCATCTATGTGGGCATATGGACATCATTTTCACATTTAGTATGTTGATGATGGACACATCACACAAGATTGAAGAGTGGAAATTGATTTTGACCAACATAATTGTGTTAGCCACTGTGATCAAAACCTAATAGAGGGGAAGTTGGGTTACAATGGAAAAATACAAGAGATCATGCAAGTGGACTTCTCATCATTTCAATGTGTTTTTTTTTTTTTTCAAGTGTCAGGATACCTTTGATTAGAAAAATGTAAAGGAATATCCTGATAGTGGGCTAATATGTATTAACTCTAAAAAAATGTGGATTGAAACTAAAGACCCTTGTGTCTTCCCAAAACATTGCAACCAAGTGTTTTTTACCCATATGTATTTGATGGGGATTGGTGGTTTGTATTGAGACATGATTCGAGATCTAACCATCTTTTTTAGAAAAGCAATGTTACAATTCCAAGCAAGGAAGATAATCAAGGTGATGGGAACAAAGACTGATTTGTAAATGCTTTTTTTCAACATTTATATTGTGGATGTGTCATTTTATTATGGGTATCTATAATGGCCAATTATGTTTTTTTTCTTAATTTTACAATTATGTTGGATATGGAAATTTAACAACCATTTACAACCCCCATATTGAAAATACATTAAATAGTACAAGCATAACATGTGGTTTTGATGTATTTTTATTGTCATATTTATTGTTTATTATAGAAAATTTATGTTGTATTGTATTAACATATGTTTATGTTAACCGTTGAATTACTAAGAATTTGTTGAGATATCACAAAGTTGGTGATTTACATTAGTAAATATTTGTTTTAAATTATATTTTACTTAACAAAACACTGAAGATACTAAAAAATAAACCTCTAACTTTTTATTGTTTGAAAAAATCAAAATTCAAATAAATATGTACTTACTTTGATGGAAATTCTAAGGATAATTCCAAGAAAATAACTTCATGCAACATCTATGAGTTTGGAATCACACTTGTGGTGTTGGCATTCCCAACCTTAACTAGTGAAACTATCATGGGCTTCACCTATTCCACTAAGCTATCATTTAATTTTATAATCATATAAAATTATATCAATCATTCTTTTTACATTTTCCTTGAAATAAGTGTCAATATAGAAAGGACATGGAAATTCTAAAAGAGTCTTTTTCTAGAGCCTAGTGAGAAATTAAGGAAAATGTTAATGATCCATACTTATCTAAAAGTATAGAAACCTTTGTTAATTTTACTAATTTTTAAAATACTAAATATAAAATGTTTGGTGATATTATTTTTTAATATAAGATTCATAAAGTTAGTATTAGAGTAAAACATTGTGAAACAATTTTATCGAAAGTATATACATAAAAATGTATTATTATTCTATATATTTAGTATTTTAAATTTAATTGAACAATTTTCATATATTATAATAGTTGGAAAATATAAATTAACAAAATATTTAGAAAAATTAAATATTAATAAAATATGATAATTTTGATTTTGGTAAACAATTATATTATAACTTTATCTTGTAATCTTTGAATAACAAAAATTTAAAAAATAACATTATTAGTACATCATCATTATTATTATTAGTGAATAATTATGTTATAATGTTATTATTATAATATATGAAAAAGACATAATTATTCAAATCACAATCATTTCATTCATGATATTTAAGTTTGTTTGAAACACGTTTAATAAATATATTGTATCTTGTTGTACAACAAACAATTCACCTTGAAGAAGATTTAAACATTATATGGCATTAATGGTTATAATTTTTTGCAATCACAATCCAAATTAAACGATTTCATAAAAGTAAAGTTAAACATTATATGGCAACTGCAAATTTAAATGAGTGATACATCTGAAATTTAACTAAATAATAGATAAATCATTAACAATGTTAATCATTATCATACTTAATACATTTTATAAATCAAACAACAACAGCCAAAACATTATATGAAAAATAAAATAGACATGAGCGATATATATATGAATATACATGTCAAACATACATCTCAACAAAATATGAAGTAAACCAAGTCAAATATAAAACAATCAATATACATGTCAATCAATACCAATACTAGCTAGGTCCACCACCAAAGGCAAATGCATCAGTGTCTCTGCTACCAAAGGTATAGGGTATATCAATAATAACGTTAGAAATAAATGTTGACATAAGTACACTATCAAATGTCTGTATATCAATATCATTAACCTATGCAACATTATCCAATGTGAACATAGTTTCCACATCAAAATCTTGTGACACATGTATAGAGGAGGAGGAGGAGGAGGAGGATCAGTGGATAATGACATGTGGAGGAGAAGGAAAAGGTTTGGTGGACGGTGACACAATTGACGGAGGAGGATGAGGAGGATTGGTGGAAGGTGACACATGTTGAGGAGAAGCAGGAGGATGGGTAGATGGTGCGGACACATGTGGAGGGCAAAGAGGAGGATCAGACATGGATTCAGGTTTAGAAGCATGTGGAGGGGAAGCAGGAGGATCAGTGGATGGTTCAATCAAATTATGTTCAAGAGAAGCAGGAGGAGGAGGACCATGTGGTGGAGTAGAGGATGTGGATCGGTCTGTCGATGAGCCAGATGGAGTAGGATCATGAATAGGAACCCTCAACCTCTCGATGAAGTTGACAACGTCAAAAATATGATGCATCAACAACTTCATGTCATGAGGAAAACTCCTTCATATCATATAGATATCTTGTACCTATAATATGTCTCTAACTGGTGTGGGTACCACTTTGTGACTAATAATGACAACGCATAGGTTATTTTCCACCTCTATCTAGACTCTATGATCTGATTTGCATGGAATGTGAGGTCTTTGTACTACGTTTTGGTCTCCTTCCTCCTCCATCTCCTCATCCTATTGGGGAGGATCATCCCCAACATATGTGCCAATGTCTACAAAACAATAGATAATGATAATAAGATAATTGAAACAAAATGTTACAATAAATTACATGTGAATTAAATAAGATATAAAAATATGCAATTAGGTTTATCAAAACATAAATATAACATTAGCTCTCTCATCTAGTGGCTCGACTATTGTAAATAAGATGTTTGGACATCTTCTCCAATCCATCCCTACATACGAGTATTGTAAAATATCGAGGATGGGATCATCCTCTCTACCCAATAAATCACATACATCCCTACCAACCTAAGTAATGGGAAACTCAAGTTGGCCCCTCTTTGGCAACAACTTCCCCCACATACACATTCACACATAAAGGATAGGCATAGTAGGAAAGAGGGGTACTATTAGTTGAGTGGCATGAACCCTCTTAAAAAATAGTGTAAATAACCCTAACGTGACTCGGAAGAATCTCGTCCCATTTAAAACAGCGCCACAGTGAGATAATGCAAAACAAATTGTCTCAAAAAAATATTTGATCACATAATCAATTGAGGCCTATGTACTAAAATATATACATAATGCAACAAAGATAATGTAATTCACTTCCCATCAGAGCTATAGTGTGACAGTGCCTAGATAATAATACATAGGCACCTAACCTCCTCTCTATCGAATGAACATATCTGTAGCTGTCCACTAGGATCCTCAAACTCCAAAGAGTAATGAATGTCTATATGGAAATATTTCTACCCATATGGAAGTTGGGTCTCTCCTGCAACACTTTTTGGTAGCTTAAGGAACTAGTAAAAATCCCCCCCCACTTCCTAGACAAACCAATGATAAAATAAACATCCTCCTCCATTGGATGATACCATATATTGGGACCAACCCTAAACACTTGTTACCCATGATCCCAACGATGGATCAACTGTTGTAACAATGAGAAAGTTACCCCTGAGAGATGTACCCTCTTCATAAAACTTGAGTAGGACAACATCCATCAAAAGGGAATGTGTCTACTATAAAATATGGAGATAAAGTTAGATGATATGGGCACAAGAGAAACACACTTCCCACTAATTATGAGTGAGGGATACTCGGTGAGAAACACATATGCATGACCTCTTAGAAGGAAACATAAAATAGAATTTTTAACACATGAGAAGGATGGAACTACAATTGCAAAAGATGAAGTATGAGAGAACCTCAAGTTTGAATAAGGATTGACCAACCCTTCCATGTTCATTCTCTTGACATAAATACTAATCTATAGGAACACTCAACAAACCCTTCCTCTTACTCTTTCTCGAAGAGAGTACTAATCTAAAGGAAGGGTCAATCATATATTATTCATTATCCCCCTAAAGGAGAGTACTCAACTTGAGGAATCATCATCCAACCCTTCAATAGGATACCCCTTGATGTGAATAATAATAATATATTTAAGGAAGGGTTGGCTAACCCTTCCACCGTCTCCCCCTCAAGATGAATACTAAGAATCAATAAGGGTGGGTCATACCTTATTCAATATCACCCTTTAATAGAATACTATTATTGATGAAGGGTTATAAAATACTTCATTAAGCTCCTATGGGATGAGAATATTAATCTATAGGAACGGTCTTGCACAGGGGATTCACATTGTTGACCAATATCTTATCGCATTCATTCATAAAGGGGATTTTGAAATTGTGAAAAATAGATTCAATATATTGTAGGTGTTGGGGGGGAGGGAGGGGGAATGTGGATCATGGGGGATTTTATAGGTCTTGTGGGGAATAAAAAGCGGTATCTGATAAAAATAAGGGATAAGTAGAAAAAATAGGTTTTTTTTTATTGGAAAGATATATTGGGGGTGGGGTTGGTCAAAAAAATAATTTTTAGAGGTATTTATCAATATATAATAAAACTAGAGGTATTTTTTAATACCTCATGAACACACATGCTATGTCACAGTTTCATTAAGTGGATACCCCATGGGGTTGTGGAACCTATCCTTATATTCCACTTCGATGAGAATACTAATCTAGAGAAAGGTTGGTCGATCCTTCCTCTAGATCCTTCTTAAAGAGAATACTAATCTAGAGGTAGGGTTGGCCATCCCTTATTCAAGATCCACCTCAAGGAGAATACTAATCTTGAGGAGGTGTTGCCTTAATATTTCTTTATCTCTCCTTTGACAATATTACTAGGTTGGGCCAAACCTTCGTCAAGCTACACCTTGACTAGAGTACTAAATTTGAGGAAGGGTTAGTTGAAAATTCCCTCTTATCTCCCTTTAAAGAGAATACTAAGTTTGAGTAAGGGTTGTTCAGTCATTCCCTAGTCTCCCTTCATTGTGAATATGATATGTGAAGAAGGGTCGACCATCCCTTCTTATAGATTCCCCTCAACAAGAATACTATGATTGAACAAATGTTGGTTGGAAGTTCTTCATGCTCCCATTTGATGAGCATATTAATATATAGAAAGGGTCGATTGAACCTTCTTCAAAATATCCCTCAACAAGAATACTAATATAGAGGATGGGCCTGATGATTGTTCCTCTAGCTCATGCTCTATGAAAATATTAATCTTGTAATATCCAGGTTTTGAACCCTGGAATATAATATGTAAAAATTATGTATTATATGATGTAGGTTATGTGATAGAAATCATGCCACATGGGATGAGATATATCAATCTTTTGTTGTAAGTATGTGAAATTCATTTTAAATATTCATAGTGTAGAGATGAAGCCCAACGCGCAACTATTGAATGTATAAGGAGTCCATGTGGTGAGCTAGGTTTTCAATGTAGCGAATATATTTTTCATGGTATGCTCTTGAATATGTCAAAGCATGTATGAAGAGGAAAAATACATCATAATATATTTTATCACATCATAACTTCTTACTTGCGATATGTACACTAATATTACATAATCATGTTACTATTTGCATGCATAACCTCCATTTTCAACCCCTTTGCACAACCATATGACCTCAACCTCACAAAAAGTATCCTAGTCAATACAAAAAGTTTACCAAAAAGTTCTAGCGCAAAAAGTACCCCTCAAAAGTGAGCCCCCAAAATTGTAGAATATTTTGTTTTTATGCATTTTGGAAAATACCAATATTGACCATTTTTGTTAAATCAAGGCTATGGTCTCTTTTCTTAAATTCTAGAAAAATCATAAGCACTTATCCAAAATATAAATATTTAATATTATTATCCTTTGGATTGTCTTTTCAATGATTGTACTTGTGCATAATTTTGATTCTATAGATAAAGGTTATAGCTACCAGAAGTTACCATTTATGCTCAATTTTTTCATTTTTCCTATTGGTTCAACCAAGGTCGGAGACCAGTTTCTTACTGTTCTGGGATAAATTCGTGAGTGCGGACACAGACCAATCTCCTCAGATCCACCTGGATCTGGAACAAACTGTGACAAAATACTACTCTTTCCCTAGTTCTAAAATATTGAATGGACAAGAG
>JZKD02S1733566.1:77829-92569 GCA_000966675.3 Picea glauca | reverse complement strand
AGACAGAAGAATGTAAATGCACAAGAGGAAAACAAACTAAGGCTGCTTAAGGTGTTCAAAATGAAAACGAGGAAGGCGAAATTGTTTTTAAGGTAAATACAGATAAATTTGTGTGATGAGCTGAAATCAAACCCAAGGCAATTTTGGAAAAGACTACTCCAAGATTATCAAAATGGGGAACAATGATTTCAAGGAAAGGATATCCAATGTCAAGGAATCATGGGCAAAAGAGGAAGCAAAAGAGTTTGGACAGAAAGATTACTAGAACAAAAAAATAAGTCTTTTCAGAAGAGGAGATAAAAGATCATATCAAATACTCAGAGATATGGAAAGCCAAAGACCTATATAGTCTAATTGCATAAATGATTAGCTAGGGAAGTGTAACACCCAGCTTGTAATTAATCATTAATTATAATTACCATGCTATGGCATGGGAACAATGTAAATGTATTATGGTTTAAACTGTCAATGACTGACTGTGGGGGTGAAGCCTCGAAGTAATAGCCATGATATCACTAGAGGAAAGAGTGAGGGTATTGTAGAGAGAGTCCATTAGTTCAAATGACCCAAACTCCTTTTGCTGAGATAATGAGCCCCTCCAGATCCCAAGGAGAGAAATCATTTAATGAAAAAGGACTGGTGGTTGAGCAATCAACCACCCCCATGAATGGAAGCATGGTCTGATTGAAGAGTGTCAACCTGAAGTACTGCAAGGTTTGGCAGACCAAGCTGACCCGAGTTCCCTTCTGACAAAAGGAACATGATAGGTCGAGAACCATCCTGGGAAACGATATACAGAAAATAGACATGAGGAAACAAGAGATATATAGATAGAGAGGAGAACGCATGGAGCTCTCCCATGAATGATGAATAGAAATCCGTGAGCTTGATGTTGAGTGAGCATTTGATAAACCTCGCCAAGGCCATGACAGAGAAAGAGATCTTTGAAAGTTTGCAAAGAACATAAATCGAGCCAAAGTTGAAATAGAGAAAGAATCCTTGAGAAACTGCGAGAGTTCCCTGGTGATATCATGGATTGGCACGAGGGTGGCCAAAGTGTTAAGAATGAATGCCTATGAGCCTATGGTTGGGTGGAGAGGCGAACACCCATAGTTAGTTAGTTGGTTGCAACATGTAATAGATAAGTATTCTCATATCTTGTGTAATTGGACTGTAAATGTAGATTAAAGTTGGATATCCTATGAATGTTTCAAGGATGTGCATGTCTGCTTAATGGTTACACTTTATCCATTTTATTTATGCTTGATTGTGTATTTAGGCAAGTAATAAATTTTATGGCTCGGGCATGACTTGTACTCATAATTGCTTGAGCCCTGTGGTGGCTTAAGCTAGAATAATGAACTGTGAGTTCGTCGACCTTGGGCACAGTTTCACGTGTGCATGTCGACACTCCTATTCATTCTAAGTTCCTTGGAGGAAGGAGTCTGTTAAAGCTCGAGAGAGATAATGCACATATGCACAAGCTCTCTGCGAGGCGAACAGAGACCGAGAACCTTTAAGTCCTAGAGTGATGAATAAGCACAAGGGGTGTGCGGAGTGAAGATCCCTCTAAGTGTTAAGAGCAAGAGAAATAACGCAAAGTGCCTAAGTACTTTAGAGCTTATGAAACTTAGGAAGAATAGTGAGATTCAAGTCTAGAAAGGGAAGATTCTTTCGGTTGGGAAGATGAATCGATGAGATTAGTTTGGGAAGAGCCGAAGCTCTTCACGATTTTCAGATCTGGAGAATGGACGCGTATGTTAATCCTTCGAGCCCTTCAAACTTCGTGGGTCTAGCGAATTGGGTATATTCATTGTACAAGAGGTGAATCACTTGAAGTCTCGAAGTCCCAAAGTTAATTTGAGCCATAGATCTGAGGATTCCTAGGAGCTATCCCGACCGTCGGATCTATGATGTAGTCAGTCTAACATTGACCGTTTCGGGAGGACAGGGGTGTTCTAATGTCAAGACCTCCCGAAGACCGGAGTCACGAAGTAATATGGACTATGGATCTAAGGATCCTTCGGGACCCTTCTCGACCGTCCATCATAAAGGACACGTGGTACCAGATCTTGTACTCCAGGGGTTTAAGACACCGAAAGGAAGCATGTGTAAAAGGTTGAAGACTCCTGAAGTTGTAGGGAGTTGGAGGAGATCTGAATCGTCCATCAACCGGGATGCGTGTCGGTATATTGTTAACTCTGAAGGAAATGAAGTGAAGTGCTTCGAAAAACCCCGAATCCTGAAGTAGCAGAGAAGATCTCAGTTTTTTGTCAGTCGGAGACACGTGGCGCGAGATCCTGCATTCTAGAGGAGAGAGAGCAGAAGGGTGGAGAGACTCCCGAAGAATCTAGAGCTGGAATAGATCTGAGTCATCCAAGCCATAGGGACAAGTGTCCTCAGATCCTGTACTCCGGAGAGAAGTCACTCTGGGACGATCGAAGTGTGAAGACACAAGTATTTCCAAAGGCCGGAGTCTCGAAGTCATCCCAGCCGTCCGTTGGAAGGGACATGTGGCATAAGATCTACCATTTCATAGGAAGTCACTTTGGGAGAAAAGGGGGTGTGTTGGACAAGAACTTCCAAAGGCCGGAGAGTCAGAGTTCATCTGAGCCATCTGAAAGCTGAGGACAGGTGTCAGTAGATCTTCCATTTCGAGAGATAGCCACTTCGGAGGAAAGTAGGATCAAGCGAGTTAAGAACTCCTGAATGTCGAAGTCCCGAAGTGGATCACAATCGTTGATTGGGGAAGACGCGTGGTGCTTGATCTGTAACTCTGAGTACGGAGTACCTCGAAGGAAAAAGGCATTGGAGTGTTCGAAACTCCCGAATACTGAAGTCCCGAAGTGGATCATAGCTGTTGATTGGGGAATATGAGTGGCGCTCGATCTGTAACTCCGGGTACAGAGTACTTCGGAAAGAAAAGACTTTGCAGCGTTCGAAACTTCTGAATGCCGATGTCCCGAAGTGAATCAGGGCCATCAAAATCTCTGAGGACACGTGGTGGTGGATTGTGAACTTTAGAGATTTTCCACTCCGAAGGATTCATGTAGTGGTTGTCTTGGTGCATGTTGTTTTATCCCGCGGTCATATGCAAGTATAGATGGATGGAAGAACCCGAAGGACTTGGGAGAGGCTACCTGCCACCTCTAAGCTCAGTTCGGAGCATGGAGATTGTGGCTGGAAATCTATGAAAGAGAAGAATGGGATAGGAACCTCGAATGGGGGTTTTGATTCTCCTAAGAAGAGCAAAATTTTGACGCCCCTACCATGGGTGTGTTATAGGAAGCGACTCACTTGAAAACATAATTTAGGACTTATTTAACTATGCTATATGGAAAGGTTTTTGTCTTCTAGCCAAAATTTTCAGCCTTGTGTTGGAGAGAAAGATAAGTAACTGGACAGGACCAAAAGATTTGAGAGTAGCATCACAAGTTGGTTTTCAACCCAAATATTCATCAATAGATCATCTAGTGACCTTGAGAGCTATAATAAAAAGTGCTCAAAGAAATGACAACAAAGTTTTCTTCTGTTTGATAAACTCCATAAAATCTTTGATACAATGCCTCATTAAAAGTAGAGGAGGGGAAAATAGGTCTACCTTTCGAATAAAATTTGAAGAGAAGCTACATAGAGACTTTATGAAAAAGTCTTGGGTTAATCAGATTTCCCTATTTATAAGAATTAATATGGAATTATGAGGAACAACATTGGGGTAAAGCAAGACTGCCCTTTGTCCCCTGTATAATTTGGAATTTTTATTGATGAACTAGAAAGTTGAATCAAGACAGAATATGGAGGTGGAACTCATCTAGCAGGATATGAAATAATGTTGTTATGCTATGGAGACGATGTGGTTTTGGTTGCAAAAACAAAACAAAATCTACAAAGACACCTTGGTGATTTAGCATATTTCTATAAAAAGTCAAGGCTACAAGTGAATATCAGTAAACAAAGGTCATGGTAACTGGCACGAGGGATAAAAGCAAGAAAATCCCCTTTGAAGGAAAGAAGATAGATGTCTCTTATTTTAAGTACTTGGGCTTGAAAGTTTCAACTAACTATAAATGGAATGTGTGTATTGAAAAAAATTATAGGTAGGATAAAAGCCCTTCAATGTCCTCAAATCAAGTGTGAGAAAATGTATTTATGGATTTGGAAAGCGATGAAGTTGATATTCAAAACCTTCGTAGCCACTAACTTTATACAGAAGTCCATTTTTGAGAATAGGTCTTTATCAAGAGGGTTGGAAGAAAATTGTATGTATACAAAAAGAGTTTTCTTGTAGAAGAATTTGGAGTGAGATTACAAAGACCCTACCCAATACTTTTAGCAAAAACAGGTATGCTTCTTTTAGAAGAAAATGCTCTTTGTCCCTTTACCACATACATAGGAAAATTCAACATAGGGGATGAAACAGTCTCCCACATTGGGCAACGATGACAACAAAGACAAAACATTGGTATAAAACAAGTACAAACTGACCTAGACAATGCAAATTGATGTGAACAACTTACCAGAGAAACCAATAGTTGTCAATGATCTAGTTTAGCCCAAAGTAGTTGAGAAAATTTGGAAAAAGCGAAGGAACAAATGAATGTCTACTCTAAGGAAATGGATCCTATGATCATTTAATAGGAGCATAAAGACTTGAGTTAGGCCATAACAGTCTTCAAAAGACAATTGATATGCAGGATAAGCACAAGCTTGCATAACATAGCAATTGAAACATGAAGATGCAAACCATGGAAATGTATGGATTTCAGAACCATGATACTATTTTTGATCCACCGTATAGATTTAATTGTCGTATGGTTTTAAATAGACCCCCCATGTAGATTTGACTGCACAATTTTTAATAGCCTCCGTGCAGATTTGACTGTCGTACAATTTTTAGTAGCCATCATACAGATTTGTTGGCCATATGGAATTACAACCACACAAGATCATATTTAATTGCAGTGGTTGTACAAATTTAGTTGCCATACGGATTTTCAAGACGCTGTACAATTTCTTCTGTCAGTTGTACATGCCACATTGTATAATTCAGCCGCACAGATTTTATAAGCAACCTTTTTTATAAGTTATCTTTTTGTTTCCCATACAGTTCTATTTTCAAGAGAAAATCTATCTTTTTCTGGTCTTGTACAGATATTTTTTAAAGGTTGGTTTAATATCATGACCACTTTGACCATATGATTGAAGGTAGTCAAAAAATTAATGGTCGGAATTTCAATATATGGAAACAAAAAATGCTTGCAATATTTGAGTACAAGTGTTTGGACAAGTTGATTTTGGGAAAGGAAATCCAGAGTGAAACCAACGAAGATACCTTAGAAAAATATGATGCAAAGAATCGAAAGGTAGTCATGCTTGTTAAACTTTCTGTCACGGATGAGATGCTTCCCGAGGTTCAGACTAGGGACAATGCATTCCCCATTTGGTAGACACTTTAGAATTTGCATGGAACCTCTAATAAAGGTAGAGCCTTTTTCTTGAAAAGTATTTCGTTTTATATCAAGATGGAAGAACATGATTCTCTTCTAGATCATTTATTGAAGATTAAAGCTATTAAAGATCAACTAGAGGCTATTTAGTATTGATAGGAAGGTGGAAGAGGAAGGCAGGGTAGGCTAGAGTAGGCAAAGTTAAGCTAGAGTAGGCTAGGGTAGGCAAGAGTAGGTTAGTCTAGACAAGACAGGCTAGGTTAGGCTAGGCAGGGCTAGGCTAGAGTAGCTAGGCTAGGCTAAGCTACGCTAGAGTAGGCTACGCTAGAGTAGCAAGGCTAGTCTAAGCTAAAGTAGGCTATGTTAGGTTAGGATAGAGTAAGTTAGGTTATGATAAGATAGCAGAGGAAAGAGTAGACTAGACACTAGTACATATTGTAAAAATTCTGACGTTCTATTTGCGGCGTTATGGAAAAAATTGTCCATATTGTCACAAAATAGAGGAAATTAAAAAAAAAAAAAATCATCTTGCCCGATAACGTTGGTCTTGCCACATTGACGTCTCTCTTTCCATGTTGACGTCCCTCTTGCCATGTTGTCGTCGCTCTTGCCACATTTTCCACCTAGTCGTCTCTCTTTCCACATTTATGACATAGACGTCTCTCTTGCCACGTTTGTGAAGATTGTTGTCGCAATTGCGACATTGTGGAAACTAGGTTTTCACCCTCCAACGGTCACCTTAGTATGTTGACCAAGTCAAAATACTAACAGTCACTTAGGTTTTTATAGCATTGGAATTGTGATGTGATAAAATCTATAAATATGTTGCATTTGACAGATGTTGCGACAAGTTTTCTATAATAATGACGCTTCAAAAAGGGTTTGCGGGTCTTCTCAGCGAACAAAAAATAGGGATTTGTTTCAGTATAAGTCCATGGGGAAGAATGTCAGAAAACATGAGAGTTGGGAAAATAATTAAAAAGGGTGAAAAGGGTGACGGTAAATGTTATTGAGTGAGTCTATCCACCTCTAATTTATGCTCCCTCAGAGCCCCGTAATACATCTCGCCAATCCCCAACAGGTAGTCCCTATCCGTCAACAACTGCTGGTAGTCGGCCCTCATCATAGACACTCTCTCTCTAAGAGTATGAAAGTCATACATGGAAAATCCCTAATCTGAACTACCATGTGCCACCGATGCCCTCCATTAGTAATCTACCACCAATGCATGTGTCATCAATCATAAATATAGAAATGGACATACCTCCAGTAGATGCATAATGAATAACACAAGTGATAACTCAAATATCTTAGATCTGATATTATTCATAAAGAATAAGACCTTGATCTAATGGATCTATAGATCTTGTACAATATAGCTAATAGATTATAACAAAATGAAGATAAGCCTCAACTAGATGAAGGAGAGAAGCTACAAGACTCCAAAGGCCACCTGGATACAATGCATGAATAATGAGATGAGNGCCACTAACTTTATACAAAAGTCCATTTTTGAGAATAGGTCTTTATCAAGAGGGTTGGAAGAAAATTGTATGTATACAAAAAGCGTTTTCTTGTAGAAGAATTTGGAGTGAGATTATAGAGACCCTACCCAATACTTTTAGCAAAAACATGTATGTTGCTTTTAGAAGCAAATGCTCTTTGTCCCTTTACCACATACATAGGAAAATTCAACATAGGGGACAAAACAGTCTCCCACATTGGGCAATGACGACAACAAAGACAAAACACTGGTATAAAACAAGTACAAACTGACCTAGACAATGGCAAATTGATGTGAACAACTTACCAGAGAAACCAATAGTTGTCAATGATCTAGTTTAGCCCAAAGTAGTTGAGAAAATTTGGCAAAAGCGAAGGAACACATGAATGTCTACTCTAAGGAAATGAATCCTATGATCATTTAATAGGAGCATAAAGACTTGAGTTAGCCCATAACAGTCTTCAAAAGACAATTGATATGCAGGATAAGCACAAGCTTGCATAACATAGCAATTGAAACATGAAGATGCAAACCATGGAAATGTATGGATTTCAGAACCATGATACTGTTTTTGAGCCACCGTACAGATTTAACTGTCGTATGGTTTTAAATAGATCCCCCATGTAGATTTGACTACACAATTTTTAATAGCCTCCGTGCAGATTTGACTGCCGCACAATTTTTAGTAGCCACCATACAGATTTGCTGGCCATATGGAATTACAACCACACAGGATCATATTTAATTGTAGTGGCTGTACAAATTCAGCTGCCATATGGATTTTCAAGACACTGTACAATTTCTTCTGTCAGTTGTACATGCCACACTGTATAATTCAGCCGCACATATTTTATAAGAAACCTTTTTTATAAGTTATCTTTTTGTTTCCCATACAGTCCTATTTTCAAGAGAAAATCTGTCCTTTTCTGGTCTTGTACATATATTTTTTAAAGGTTGGTTTAATATCATGACCACTTTGACCATATGCTTGAAGGTAGTCAAAAAATTAATGGTCGGAATTTCAATATATGGAAACAACAAATGCTTGCAATCTTTGAGTACAGGTGTTTGGACAAGTTGATTTTGGGAAAGGAAATCCAGAGTGAAACCAATGATGATACCTTAGAAAAATATGATGCAAAGAATCGAAAGGCAATCATGATTGTTAAACTTTCTGTCACGAATGAGATGCTTCCCGAGGTTCAGACTAGGGACAATGCATTCCCCATTTGGCAGACACTTTAGAATTTGCATGGAACCTCTAATAAAGGTAGAGCCTTTTTCTTGAAAATTATTCTGTTTTATATCAAGATGGAAGAACATGATTCTCTTCTAGATCATTTATTGAAGATTAAAGATATTAGAGATCAACTAGAGGCTATTTAGTATTGATAGGAAGGTGGAAGAGGAAGGCAGGGTAGGATAGAGTAGGCAAAGTTAGGCTAGAGTAGGCTAGGGTAGGAAAGAGTAGGTTAGTCTAGACAAGACAGGCTAGGTTAGGCTAGGCAGGGCTAGGCTAGAGTAGCTAGGCTAGGCTAAGCTACGCTAGAGTAGGCTACGCTAGAGTAGCAAGGTTAGTCTAAGCTAAAGTAGGCTAGGCTAGTGTAGATAGAGTAGGATATGTCAGGTTAGGATAGAGTAAGTTAGGTTATGATAAGCTAGCTGAGGCAAGAGTAGACTAGACACTAGTACATATTGTAAAAATTCTGACGTTCTATTTGCGGCGTTATGGAAAAAATTGTCCATATTGTCGCAAAATAGAGGAAATTAAAATAAATAAAAAATCATTTTGCCCGATAACGTTGGTATTGCCACGTTGATGTCTCTCTTGCCACGTTGACGTCCCTCTTGCCACGTTGACGTCTCTCTTGCCACGTTTTCCACCTAGTCGTCTCTCTTGCCACGTTTATGACATAAACATCTCTCTTGCCACGTTTTTGAAGATTGTTGTCGCAATTGCAACGTTGTGGAAACTAGGTTTTCCCCCTCCAACGGTCACCTTAGTATGTTGACCAAGTCAAAATCCTAACGGTCACTTAGTTTTTTATAACATTGGAATTGCGATGTGATAAAATCTATAAATATGTTGCATTTGATGGATGTTGCGACAAGTTTTCTATAATAATGACGCTTCAAAAAGGGTTTTCGGGTCTTCTCGGTGAACAAAAAATAGGTATTTGTTTCAGTATAAGTCTGTGGGGAAGAATGTCAGAAAACATTAGAGTTGGGAAAATAATTAAAGAGGGTGAAAAGGGTGAAGGTAAATGTTATTGAGTGAGTCTATATACCTCCAATTTCTGCTCCCTCAGAGCCCCGTAATACATCTCGCCAATCCCCAACAGGTAGTCCCTATCCATCAACAACTGCTAGTAGTCGGCCCTCATCATAGACACTCTCTCTCTAAGACTATGAAAGTCATCCATGGAAAAACCCCCATCTGAACTACCATGTGCCATCAATGCCCTCCATCAGTAATCTGCCACCAATGCATGTGTCATCAATCATAAATATAGAAATGGACATACCTCCAGCAGATGCATGATGAATAACACAAGTGATAACTCAAATATCTCAGATCTGATATTATTCATAAAGAATAAGACCTTAATCCAATGGATCTATATATCTTGTACAATATAGCTAATAGATTATAACAAAATGAAGATAAGCCTCAACCAAATGAAGGAGAGAAGCTACAAGCCTCCAAAGGCCACCTGAATATAATGCATGAATAATGAGATGAGATCTGGGTCGTATGAAGTGCCAAACCCCCCAACTGGATAGCTCACGCTCTGCTGGAAGATTGGATACCCTCAACAATTCGGCCTTGATGCCAAAGATCTCCAAATACTCCAAAGAAGATGCCAAACTATAGATTGGGTCAATGTTGAACCCCTGGTGAAGTCTTAGGATGAAAAATGAAGTTCTGACCCACCAAATGCACAAAAGTAAACATTGCATAATAGAGGATAACCTTTTAGTGTTTTGTAGTGGCTCATGAAAATAACAGTGGATAGAAAATTGGAGTGTAAATGGATAGCCTCCCAATCTAAAGTTTTGTTTTGTTTTGGCAGAAAGCTCTAACACCTAGTCAACAAGGTATAGAAACCAATAGAAGTTTGGCACCTGGCCAATAGGGAATGAAACCTATAGAAGTCTGACACCCAAGTAGTAGAAAGAATCACTTTGATACCACTAGTGATGTATCTAGCTACACTCACAAGGAGCCATCATTAAATTATAATATAAGAGACAAACACAATGTAATAAATTTAAATACAACAATAATAATAACAAAGGGACATAACCTAAGAGACATAAGCATTCCTATCCAATCAATGCAAATAAGTATACAATCACAAGGATCATTGTATCAATCATATCTCATTCATTCATTATCAATTCTATATTATTGTTAACTTTCTAACCCTGGCACCTAGGTAAATTGTTTACTAGATATTTCCTTGCTGTAAATTAGATTAGTAACTCACAAAACAAAATACACCGTTGGAATATTTAACTAAAATAAATAGAGGAAGACAAGAAACCAATTCTTAACACACAAATATTTTTTCCCTTCAAATCAACTTATCATTAGAATAATATCAAAGTTTACAAAGGCTCCCTTACAGGGAAAATGGCCCATAGAGAAATACATAAAACTATAGACAACACCTGCAAACCCTAGAAACTCCTTGGTTGTATAGTCCAGTACATCCACTTTTCCATACATGTACATACTTGTCCTCATTTTCACCCACATACTGGATGTCGACCACCCTACAAATGACCCAAGGCCAATCTTCAGGCAGACCCAACAACCAACTCGTTTCCCGCACCACCTTTCGCACGAATGGAAAACCTCCATCGTCAACAAAATAAAACACAATACATAACATTGGCTTCATGGAGCCATCAATACAACATGACTTGAAAAATGAAAACCACAAGAAATTGCATCATNAACAAGTACAAACTGACCTAGACAATGGCAAATTGATGTGAACAACTTACCAGAGAAACCAATAGTTGTCAATGATCTAGTTTAGCCCAAAGTAGTTGAGAAAATTTGGCAAAAGAAAAGGAACACATGAATGTCTACTCTAAGGAAATGAATCCTATGATCATTTAATAGGAGCATAGAGACTTGAGTTAGCCCATAACAGTCTTCAAAAGACAATTGATATGCAGGATAAGCACAAGCTTGCATAACATAGAAATTGAAACATGAAGATGCAAACCATGGAAATGTATGGATTTCAGAACCATGATATTGTTTTTGGCCACCATACAGATTTAACTGCCGCATGGTTTTAAATAGATCCCCCATGTAGATTTGACTGCACAATTTTTAATAGCCTCCGTGCAGATTTGACTGCCGTACAATTTTTAGTAGACACCATAAAGATTTGCTGGCCATATGGAATGACAACCACATAGGATCATATTTAATTGCAATGGCTGTACAAATTCAGCTGCCATACGGATTTTCAAGACGCTGTACAATTTATTTTGTCAGTTGTACAGGCCACACTGTATAATTCAGCCGCACAGATTTTATAAGCAACCTTTTTTATATGTTATCTTTTTGTTTCCCATACAGTCCTATTTTCAAGAGAAAATATGTCCTTTTCTGGTCTTGTACAGATATTTTTTAAAGGTTGGTTTAATATCATGACCACTTTGACCATATGCTTGAAGGTAGTCAAAAAATTAATGGCCGGAATTTCAATATATGGAAACAACAAATGCTTGCAATCTTTGAGTACAGGTGTTTGGACAAGTTGATTTTGGGAAAGGAAATCCATAGTGAAACCAACGATGATACCTTAGAAAAATATGATGCAAAGAATCGAAAGGCAGTCATGCTTGTTAAACTTTCTGTCACAAATGAGATGCTTCTCGAGGTTCAGACTAGGGACAATGCATTCCCCATTTGGAAAACACTTTAGAATTTGCTTGGAACCTCTAATAAAGGTAGAGCCTTTTTCTTGAAAAGTATTCTGTTTTATATCAAGATGGAAGAACATGATTATCTTCTAGATCATTTATTGAAGATTAAAGATATTAGAGATCAACTAGAGGCTATTTAGTATTGATAGGAAGGTGGAAGAGGAAGGCAGGGTAGGCTAGAGTAGGCAAAGTTAGGCTAGAGTAGGCTAGGGTAGGCAAGAGTAGGTTAGTCTAGACAAGACAGGCTAGGTTAGGCTAGGCAGGGCTAGGCTAGGCTAAGCTACGCTAGAGTAGCAAGGCTAGTCTAAGCTAAAGTAGGCTAGGCTAGTGTAGATAGAGTAGGCTATGTTAGGTTAAGATAGAGTAAGTTAGGTTATGATAAGCTAGCAGAGGCAAGAGTAGACTAGACACTAGTACATATTGTAAAAATTTTGACGTTCTATTTGCGGCGTTATGGAAAAAATTGTCCATATTGTCGCAAAATAGAGGAAATTAAAAAAAAAAAAATCATCTTGCCCGATAACGTCGGTCTTGCCACGTTGACGTCTCTCTTGCCACATTGACGTCCCTCTTGCCACGTTGTCATTGCTCTTGCCACGTTTTCCACCTAGTCGTCTCTCTTGCCACGTTTGTGAAGATGGTTGTCGCAATTGCGACGTTGTGGAAACTAGGTTTTCCCCCTCCAACGGTCACCTTAGTATGTTGACCAAGTCAAAATCCTAACAGTCACTTAGGTTTTTATAACATTGGAATTGTGATGTGATAAAATCTATAAATATGTTGCATTTGACGGATGTTGCGACAAGTTTTCTATAATAATGATGCTTCAAAAAGGGTTTGCGGGTCTTCTCGGCGAACAAAAAACAGGTATTTGTTTCAGTATAAGTCTGTGGGGAAGAATGTCAGAAAACATTAGAGTTGGGAAAAGAATTAAAGAGGGTGAAAAGGGTGACGGTAAATGTTATTGAGTGAGTCTATCCACCTCCAATTTCTGCTCCCTCAGAGCCCCGTAATACATCTCGCCAATCCCCAACAGGTAGTCCCTATCCATCAACAACTGCTGGTAGTCGACCCTCATCATAGACACTCTCTCTCTAAGAGTATGAAAGTCATCCATGGAAAATCCCCCATCTGAACTACCATGTGCCAACGATGCCCTCCATCAGTAATCTGCCACCAATGCATGTGTCATCAATCATAAATATAGAAATGGACATACCTCTAGCAGATGCATGATGAATAACACAAGTGATAACTCAAATATATCAGATCTGATATTATTCATAAAGAATAAGACCTTAATCCAATGGATCTATAGATCTTGTACAATATAGCTAATAGATTATAACAAAATGAAGATAAGCCTCAACAAAATGAAGGAGAGAAGCTACAAGCCTCCAAAGGCCACCTGGATACAATGCATGAATAATGAGATGAGATCTGGGCCATATGAAGTGCCAAACCCCCCAACTGGATAGCTCATGCTCTGCTGGAAGATTGGATACCCTCAACAATTCGGCCCTGATGCCAAAGATCTCCAAATACTCCAAAGAAGATGCCAAACTATAGATTGGGTCAATGTTGAACCCCTGGTGAAGTCTCAGGATGAAAAATGAAGTTCTGACCCACCAAATGCACAAAAGTAAACATTGCATAATAGAGGATAACCTTTTAGTGTTTTGCAATGACTCATGAAAATAGCAGTGGATAGAAAATTGGAGTGTAAATGGATAGCCTCCCAATCTAAAGTTTTGTTTTCTTTTGGCAGAAAGCTCTAACACCTAGTCAACAAGGTATGGAAACCAATAGAAGTTTGGCACCCGGCTAATAGGGAATGAAACCTATAGAAGTCTAACACCCAAGTAGTAGAAAGAATCACTTTGATACCACTAGTGATGTATCTAGCTACACTCACAAGGAGCCATCATTAAATTATAATATAAGAGACAAACACAATGTAATAAATTTAAATACAACAAYAACAATAACAATAACAAAGGGAMATAACCTAAGAGACAYAAGMATTCCTAWCCAATCAATGMAAATAAGTATACAATCACAAGGATCATTGTATCAATCATATCTCATTCATTCATTATCAATTCTATATTATTGTTAACTTTCTAACCCTGGCACCTAGGTAAATTGTTTACTAGATATTTCCTTGCTGTAAATTAGATTAGCAACTCACAAAACAAAATACACCGCTGGAATATTTAACTAAAATAAATAGAGGAAGACAAGAAACCAATTCTTAACACACAAATATTTTTTCCCTTCAAATCAGCTTATCATTAGAATAATATCAAAGTTTACAAAGGCTCCCTTACAGGGAAAATGGCCCATATAGAAATACAGAAAACTATAGACAACACCTACAAACCCTAGAAACTCCTTGGTTGTACAGTCCAGTACATCCACTTTTCCAAACATGTACGTACTTGTCCTCACTGTCACCCACATACTGGATGTCGACCACCCTACAAATGACCCAAGGCCAATCTTCAGGCAAACCCAACAACCAACTCGTTTCCCACACCACCTTTCGCACGAATGGAAAACCTCCACCGTCAACAAAATAAAACACAATACATCACATTGGCTTCATGGAGCCAACAATACAACATGACTTGACAAATGAAAACCACAAGAAATCGCATCATCCACGGAGGATTTCAACAACTCAAATCCAACCTATATATACTAGATCACGCAACCATCTGAAGAGCCCACAACACAACTCATGTGCTACCAAGAATTTTCCCAAGGAATACAAATGCAAAGCCCTGCAAGGGAGCCACAATGATCGCCCAAACTCCACAACAAGTGGAGAAGA
>JZKD02S1733566.1:0-11436 GCA_000966675.3 Picea glauca | reverse complement strand
AAAATTAATATATCATCAAGATATACAATGACGAATTTTCCAATGAAATCCTTCAGGACTTCGTTCATCAACCTCATGAAAGTACTGGGCACATTCGTTAAGCCAAATGGCATGAAAATCCATTCACACAATCCCTCATTTGTCTTGAATGCTATCTTCCATTCATCACCTTATCTCATTCGAATTTGATGATACCCGCTTTTCAAATCAATCTTTGAAAAAATCCTTGCTCCACTTAAGAAATGCATCAAATCGTCCATCCTTGGAAATGGAAACATGTATCTGATGGTAATGTTATTGATTTCCCTTGAGTCTGTACACATTCTCCAGCCTCCATCTTTCTTTGTGCTGAGCATTGTCGTAACAACGCATGGACTCAAGCTCTCTCGAATCAATCCCTTGTCCATTAAGTCCTAGACTTGTCTCTTGACTTCTTCATTTTCCTTCGGCATCAATCTATATGTGGCTTTGTTCGGTAAACTAACTCCAGGTATAAGATCGATATGATGGCTTATACTCCTAATAGGTGGAAATGAACAAGGTAGTTCGTCCACTACTATATCCGCAAACTCTCCCAGCAACTCCTGGATTTCTTTTGGTAAATCATCTATCCTTGTATTGGTCAAAACAATTTTGGGCTTCCTAACCATAATAAATTGTGTGTCTTCCTTATTCTTAACCTCATTAAGAAGTTCCTTCCCACTCATGAGAAGTACAATGTTGTTCATCTTTGTTTTCACCTTTTTATCCTTAATCGGCAGCAACATGTGCGTCCTACCATTTTTCTCCACGGTGTACGTGTTCTTTATCCCATCATGAGCCACGTTTCTGTCATATTTCCATGGTCTACCCAACAGTAGATGACAAACATCCATGGGAATGACATCACATAATATTTCATCTTTATATCCTCCTATTTTAAATTCAACTAAACATTTTTTAGTGACATTTACCTGATGTCCTTTTTGTAGCCACAAAGCTCTGTATGGGCTTGGATGTACAATAGTCTCCAGCTCCATCTTTTCTACCATCTCTGTGGATACGAGATTTTCTGTGCTACCGCTGTCCACTATGACTTTGCATACTCTATATTTAGTTTTGCAAGCAATCCAAAACAAACTGTTTCTTTGGGATGGGTTCTCTTCCTTCTTCTCCGGCTTCAAGAGAACTTTCCTCATCATCAAAGATCTTTCATCCTCAACATCTTCTACCTCAACATTCCATCCTTGAGCTTTGGCACTGTGAGTTTCACCACCATCTTTCTTCTTATCTGAAAACTCATAGGATTTATGTATAATTTTTCCACAGACAAAGTATTTCACTTCACCTCCTCTATCTCTTCCTCTTCCTCTGGCTCAAGGAAAAGTGTTTCTATCAGCATACTGCCTTCCTTGTGAGCTTCCTCCTCTCTTAGGTTGAGTTTGAGGTTTCTTCCCTTATTCTTTAGGTTTCTGAGTTCTGTCTTGGGTAATTGTTTTGCCTCTGCTTTGACTTCTACCTCGACCTCTTTGACCTTATTTCCGGCTCATCTTCTCTTCAGCTTTCAGAGACATCTAATAAGCATCTTCTACAATACTAATGGTCACCATGCTCATCTTATCTCGAATGTCATATTGTAGACCATTCATGTACCTAACAAAATTTTCATCATTGTTTTCCCGATGACCTGCTCTGATGTTTATCCTGTAGAATTCTTCAGTGTATTATTTCACTGACATCAACTTCTGTCTCAAATTTTGCATCCTCCGAAGTAGAGTGATTTGATAATCCTTGTGTATGAATTTGTCTTTCATCTTTGTAACCATTCTATCCCAACTCTTGATTTTTTTCTTGCCCTTGCATCGTCTGTCAGCCTGCAGTTTATCCCACCATAGTGTTGCATGCCCTTTAAGTCTGGTAACGACATGTTTGACCTTCTTGTCTTCCTCGGCATCCTCATAGTAGAAGTATTTATCCAGATCTATAATACAGTCTCGAAGCTCTTCGACATCTAAGTTTCCCTCATACACTGGAATGTCCATTTTTTCTCTAGAACCTATCCTTGCAACAACCCTGAATAGGCGTTCATCTGCATCATCTTCAATTGAAACTTGTTCTTCTTTGTTTCCATCTTCATTTCCACTTTCATCTTCACTGATATCCCCAACGTCAACTGTGTGCTTCTGTGTTGTCTCCATAGCATCAATCCTGGCAAGTAATTCACACATTTCTCTTTCCACTGCTGGATCAGGCATTGGCCTATCTCTTCTTCTCGGTGGCATGGCTATATAATTTCTCCCTTCTCTCTGCTATAGAAAGAAAATAAATTTTTCTGTGCTCTGATACCAAAAATGACGCAAATCCTCGACCCTCAGGCCGAGATCCACTCAGGATCATTCTAATTCTTCTCGAGCCGAAGCGGCTCCTTTGGTTCCCTGCTGGAACCTTCAACGAATCCACAAGTTTTATTTTTATTTATGAAAACTCGCCTTGTGTAACTTAACACCAAGCGTGAGCCTTACATCACCATATGACCACAACCGGGCCTTAGTACAAGCGCTTTTCACAACTTGCAATTCACGAGTTCGTGAGTCGAAGACCCTTGACTCCTCTTTTCCAAACCTCTGATACCCGAGATGATGATACGGGTATGGTTCCTCCTTGTTAGCGCCTTCCACACATAACCACCAGCTAGGGATAAGTTACTAGCATTACTCACAACTCATGGCTTCGCGGGTTGGAGTGTTGAGCTCTCATTCTCCTCTTTTGCGAATCCCCGAGACGTGAAAGGTCAACAGTAGGTGACCTTTTTCGAGGTGATGCGCGTATGCCACCTGTTACCTACTTCCACCTTTTCTCTGGGTGCTTATTGTTAAGCCACCTATTAGCTATGCGACCCCACCTACCAGGTGCACTACATGTTCATATGAGCCCTCAGCGCTCTACACTTCATGACTTCTACAATCGAAAAGAAGTCCTTTCAACCCTCAAGTTCGTGATACGTGATACCACACCGAGGTTATGATCCAACGGTCCTGCCGGGGATTGGATCCAATGATATAGATCTCCTCCCCTGCTCCTTGCAACTTGAAACTTCACGCAAACTAAGAATTTTGGTCTGGCCTCCAAACTCACGATCCCCAAGTTCGCAAAATGATATGATGGCTCAAACTGATCACGATCAATGATCCACATTGATTCTTGATGGCAGGGTGGCAGATTCATCAAACTCCTAAACATTTATAGCTCTATAAGATCCAACGATTCTCGCAACTTCACACTTCCTTCATGAAGGCCTCTCACCATCCATATGGCTCCATAGGATCCTATGGTCCTCGCGACTTCATGAGCTCTCCACGGAGAATTCTGATCACCCGATTCACTCCTTTATGACTTCTGTACAACAACTGAATGTTCTCCCTCCTGAACTTAATTTCTATGCAATGGTTTTGATCTCTGTCTCCCTTTTAAGTGTTCAAAGGTGTTATCCCTCCTAAACTTTTACTTGCAAACTCAAGTCTTCCCAAAAGGATCCCTACTTGCACTCCTTGCGTCGAACCTTCAAATAACCTCTAGTTATTTGAGTCTTCGACCCTGTGCACTCTTTGCAACAGTGGTCCTTCAAACTTCACCTTAGTTGATAACTTCTAAGGCTTCAACTAGCTTGCGCACACCTTGCATGACTCTCTTCTTCACCTGTACTTCTGCTGGTATGAGAACAACGGTATCTCTCCTGAGTTTTCTGAGATAAAACTTAGACTTTTGTCAATGCACACCTTGCGGACGTTTCACTGCACTCCTTGTAGGAACTCTCAGGATGAGAAACAATTGAAACTCATTCTTCTCCTCTATCAGACTTCATACACTTAGCATGAAATCACACATTCAACCCAACATTGAAACAAATGCATAAACAGAGAGAATAAAACAACTATAAACATACCATTCAACAAATGTAAACAATAAGCATCATAACACCATGAATATTGAGTCAAATCTATATATATTAACTCAAGTGATCTTGTACATGGGTTCTTCTCTACAACTCTCTGCTACAGCTCTACAGCTTATGAATTCTGAATGATTGTAAAGATACAATAATACAAGGGTGAGGGTGTCTATATCCAGTTTCCCTCCTATGCTTCTAAAACTGTCTAATCTCTTAATTCAAATCTACCTACTTTCATTAAATAGACTTAATGTCTATTAGATCTGGCAGAGGAGATAAAATCGCTTAAGATTTGTTTACAACATGCAAGTACTCTTCCTTTAACCACTACATTAATATCTACTCATTTTGTTTTCAAAACATTTCAAAATGTGAAAAATGTGTGTTGTGCTTTTCCAACTGTCTTCCACCTTTATGCTTTCTTGGCTTACTTCTTACGATGCTCCTACATCACTGAGCGGCATAATAGAGTTTTGTAAGATCTAAAAAGTATATTTGGCCCAGGACCACACGACTACACTACCCAAAAATTCCTGACACAGTGTTCCTGAAAATCGAGCTCCTCTTCGGAAATTTCACTATGTCCCATTGAGAAAAATATTGAAATTCTCATGCAAGTATTTTTATATATAATATATAAGATAAAAAATTGTAGAATTACATTCTTAATGAATCCTTTGATTATAATTTTCACATATTAAACATGTTCATTTATTACAAGCATTATTTATGTATTAAACGTGTTCAATTACATATTAAACTTGTTCATTTAGTCAAGGCATGTCATGGCATGGCATGGCATGGCATGTGAATGCAAGGAAAGACATGGCATGGCATGGAAAGGTATGGTATGGAAAGGAAAGGCATGGAAATACATGGCATGGCATGGAAAGGAATGCAATGGTATGGAAAGGAATGGCATGGTATGGAAAGGGATGGCATGGAAAATGCAAGGCATGGAAAGTGATGGTAAGGCAAGGCATGGAATGGCATGACATGGAATGACATGGAAATGCATCATATGGAAATTCATGGTATGGAAAGACATGGTATGTAAATACAAGACATGGCAAGTGAAGGATAGGAAAGGCATGGAAAAGCATGGCATGGCATGGCATACCATACCATACCAAGGCATGGCAAGGCAAGGCAAGGAATACCATACCAAGGAAAGGAAAGACATACCATACGATGGAAAGGTATACCAAGGCAAGGCAAGGCATATCATACCTTGCCTTGCCTTGCATACCATACCATACCATACCATACCATCCAAGGCAATGGAAAGGCAAGGAAATGCATACCATACCATTTCCATTTCCAATGCATACCACACCATACCATGCCATACTATAGAAGGAAATGACAGAGCAAAGCATACCATACCATACCATGCAAGGAAATATCAATGCAATGCATACCATACCATAAAATACCATGCAAGGCAAGGCAAGGCAAGGCATACCATGACATATCATACCATAGAATGCCATACCATACCATCAAAGGAAATCCAAGGCATGGAAGGGCATATAAAGGAAAGGCATACCATACCATACCATACCATACCATACAATTCCATACCATGCAAGGCAATGGGAAGACAAGGAAATACATACCATACCATACCATACCATACAAGGCAATGGAAAGGAAAGGCATTCCATACAATACCATACCATATCATGCAAGGAAATGGAAAGGCAAGGAATACCATACCATAGAAGGCAATGGAAAGGCAATGCATACCATACCATACCACACCATACCATGGAAACACGAGGCATACCATACAATACCATGTCGTAGCATATCATACCATGAAAGGCAAGGTAAGGAATACCATACCATGCCATACCATACCATGGCAAGGAAACACAAGGAATACCATATCATACCATGCCATGCCAAGGCAAGTCATACCATACCATACCATGGAAAGGCAAGGAAAGGCATGTAATGGAAAGGCATGGCATGGCAAGACAAATTATGATAGGTCCTGCATGGCATGATATGGTAAGGCAGTGCATGGAAATGCATGGTAAGGCAAGGCAATGCATGACATGGAATGGAAAGTCATGGAAAGGAAATACATGATGTTGATGTCTTGAATATTGTAGGAATGGCACGTTGGTTGTGAAACTTGATTATATTCCTAATTCAGAGGTATTTGTTTTCAGCCATGTTAATACCCCATGAATATTGTACACCCCTCCACATGGGGGGGTTGTAGAGGGGGCTTTCCCTCCTATGGGGTTCGGGTTCCAATGGGGGTTTGAGAGTGAAGCCCCTAAAGGAAAATTTTCCTTGTAAATGTATATTGTAATTTCTTAATCAATATTGATCGCTCATCATTAAGTCACAGATATGACGGTAGAGATTATGTTATGGTTTTTTTCCCTAAAAGGAAACCCTCTTTTATGAGGGAATTGTTATTTTGGTTGTGTATTATCACAAATATTGTATTCTAAGAGACACGACTATGAGAGAATGAAGAGGAAGTTACAACATGTGTGTTGTAGGTTGTATCCCTTCATTTTGATGGATAATAAAAGGAAGGACCTGGAAATTTCTATGGTGGACATATCCCACACTAGATGAACCACGTATATTTGTGTCTCTATTGTATTGTGTATCTTCTATGTTTTATTTGTTCATTTGTTTTATTTATTGCTTTGTGATATAGTTTTTGTAACAAATGGTATCCGAGAGAAAGGTAACTTGCAGGAAAAGAGGGTTCCTGGTTTGAGTGGGAGCAATGGCAGAAGCTGGAAAGTTTAGGGTTGAGAAATTTAATGGCCAAAACTACCAGTTATGGAAGATGTACATGGAAGATTATTTATACCATAAGGATCGATTCCTACCATTGGGAGGAATAGAAAAGAAGACAACGACCATGAAGAACGAAGAATGGGATGTTCTTGAAAGAAATACACTAGGAATGATATGGTTGATCCTAACGGCATGGGTGGATTTCAATATTTCAAAAGAAAATACAACGAAGGAGATGATGGACACATTGGATAAATTGTATGAAAAACCCTTGGGATCCAATAATGTATTTCTAATGAAGATATTATTTAATATGAATATGTCATAAGGTGGGTCTTTTGCAGATCATTTCAATGAATTTAATATGATTACTAATTAGTTAAGTTCTGTAAAAGTGGACTTTGATGATGAGGTCATGGCTCTTCTAATCCTGTTCTCATTGCCAAAAAGATGGAATGGTTTGCTCATGGTTGTAAGTAAGTTTTTCTCTAGTGAAAACACTCGAAAATTTGATGATGTAGTTGGTGTTATCCTTAGTGAGGAAATGCGACGGAAAAGAACAAGTGAAACATTAGGTAATGCGTTGATTGTGGAGAACAAAGGAAGACAAAAGGATAGAGGAAAGGGCTCAGGGAATCGTGGAAATTTTAGGAAGGGAAGATCCAAATCCAAACTGGGAAATATAGAGTGTTGGAATTGTGGGAAGAAAGGAGATTTGAAGAAATATTGTAGAGCTCCAAAGAAACAAAGAGGTGGACAATAAGAGAAAAATGAGGAAGCAAATGTAATAGGTGACGTGTTACAAAATGATTTGATTCTTTCTGTAGATAATATTTTTGAGTTTTGTGTAGTATATTCAAGGGCTTGATTTCATTCCACACCTCATAGGAAATATTTTCTATATTATGTTCAACGTGATTTTGGACAGGTTCATTTGGGTGACGATGCACCATGAAAAATTGTTGGAATGGAAAAGGTACAAATAAAGAAAAATAATGGAAACCAATGGTTGCTGAAAGAGGTAAGACATGTTCTAGATCTAAGGAAAAATCTAATTTCAACTGGGAATTTGGAAAGTGAAGTTTGTATATCTATATTTATAAATAAGGCATGGAAGGTCACCAAAGGATCACTGGTGCTAGCAAAAGGGGAAAAGGTAGGTACATTGTATTTATGTACTAGTAATACTCACTCTTGTATCTCTTTAGATTATATAGGAGTGGATACAACAATGTGGAATCATAGGCTTGGACACATGAGTGAGAAGGTGATACATATACTTCACAAAATAAATTTGTTGCGAGATATTAAACAAATTGATTTGGATTTCCGTGAGCACTGTGTTTATGGAAAACATAAAAGAGTCATATTTCTTAGAGTTGGAAAGGTAAAGAAGAGTGAAAAGTTAGAGCTTGTACATACACATGTATGGGGACCAACTCAAGTATCATCTCTTGGTGGCTCTCATTATTATGTTACTTTTATTGATGATGAAACTAGAAAAAATTGGGTTTATTGCATTCGACAAAAATATGATGTTTTTGATACTTTTAAGAAATGGAAAGATTTCGTTGAGAGTGAGATAGGAAACATGTTGAAGTGTCTCAGATTAGACAATGGAGGTGAATGCTGCATCAAGGAATTTTATGATTATTTTTCATACCATGGGCTTCATCGATATAAGATAGTTCCAGGAACACCAAAATAAAATGGTGTGTTAGAAAGGATGAACAAAACAATCATGGAGCGTGCAACATGTATGAGATTGCATGCAGGGTTTCCCTTATAGTTTTGGGAAGATGTTGTAGATACTATTATTTATTTGATAAACATAGGACCTTCAAGTTCTTTGGATGGTGTCATTCCATAGGAGTCATGGATAGGTAAAAAGGTACACTATTCATTTCTGAAGACTTTCAATTGTGAAGCATTTGTTCATATTGATAAAGGAAATATAACAAAGCTTGAAGAAAAATTTAAGAAGTGTACCTTTATTGGATATGGTGTTAATGATTTTGGTTATCTCTTATGGGATTATGAAAATCACAAAATCATTAGGATTAGAGATGTCATATTCAATGAGAAGGTCATGTATAAAGATCAGTTGCAGGGAAGGAAACAAGAAGAATAAAAACCAGAATACATAGTGCTTTATGAGATAACTGAAAAATAAATTCCAAAGGTACCAAAAAATCAAAATGTACAACAACATGAGCAACAAGTACATCAAACTCCTGCAAGTGTTGTTAGAAGATCTACTTAGTTAAGTAGACCCCCTGAAAAATACTCTCCTTCATTGTATTATTTATTGTTGATTGATTATGGTGAACCAAAAAGTTATGAAGAGACAATTCTGGTAGACACTAAAAGGAAGTGGGAGAAAGGAATGAAAGAGGAAATGGATTCCTTTGTAATAAACAGACTTGGGAATTGGTTTAGTTATCTACAGAAAAAATAGCATTGCAGAATAAATGGGTTTATAGGTTGAAGGAAGAATATGGAGGCAAAAAGAGGTACACAACTAGACTCGTTGTAAAGGGGTTTGCACAAAAAAAAGGTATAGATTTTAATGAAATATTTTCTCCTATTGTTAAAATGACTTCGATTAGGACTATTTTAATCCTTGTGGTAGTAGAATATTTTCATATTGAACAATTATATGAAAAAACAACTTTTCTCCGTGGGGATTTGGAGGAAGAGATTTATATGAAGCAACCACAAGGGTATGAGGTCGAAGGAAAGAAGAATTTGGTATGAATATTGAAGAAGAGATTGAATGGCCTAAATAAAGATCCAAGGAAGTGGTATTTTAAGTTTGACATGTTTATGACAGAACACGATTATAGTAGATTTCATTCTGATCACTGTGTTTATTTTAAAAAGCTAGAAAATGGAATCTATATTATCTTGATATTGTATGTAGATGTCATGCTTGTTGCAAGGTCTAATATGCAGGATCTAAATGTGCTCAAGAATAAATTATCTAATTCATTTGTGATGAAGGGTTTGGGTGCTGCAAAGAAAATCCTTGGTATGAGAATAACAAGAGACAAAAAAATTCACAAATTGACATTGTCTCAAGGTGAGTACATAAAGAAGGTGTTGGAGAGGATTAGAATGCAGAATGCAAAACCAATTAGTACACCTTTGGAAATCCATTTGAAATTAACCAAGGAAATGTGTCCCAAGATGCAAGAGGAGATAGAATACATGCCTAGGGTCTCGTATTCATCAACAGTTGGAATATTGATGTATGTGATGGTTTGCACAAGACCAGATATTGCACATGCAATGGGAGTTGTGAGAAGGTATATGAACAATCCAAGTAAAGAACATTGGGATGAAGTAAAGTTGATTCTCAAGTATTTGAGAGGTACTTCTACTCATGCATTATGTTTTGGATGTTCAGAAATGGTTCTACAGGGATATGTTGATTCAGATATGGAAGGTGATAAAGATAGCAAGAGGAGTGTAACATCCCGCTCTTGCGCGCACTGAACGAACTTATTCTTGGAAGACACTTGCTTGTAAGTGATCTAGATTATTATACCATTGACAATTGATTATTATTATTATGAAGCATTATGGATGTGATTATATGTTATTTTTCTATATTGACTTAAACAGGTGCTTTTGACTCGATTTTACTGAGTGTGCAGGATTTTGGACCTCGAGGATGCAGAGGCATCGATGGAACCCCTTGGACTCCGGATCGAGTCGGGGAGTGAACTATTTGGGTTTGATTGTTTTATATGTGATATTAGTGCATTTGATTAGATGATATGATTATGGATATATTTATGACATGATTCGTTGATGATGCACGCTGACAATAACTTGTTGACCAGACTCACATGTGGAGTAGAGGGGTCATGCATGACTATCAAAGAATGTTGAGGGAGAGGTGTGGATAGAAGCCATACCACAACCTACTATCACCATGGCTCGAACTGTAGGTTAACGATTACCTAGTTCAAGAGGAACCACGATGCCGTGAGGGTAGACTGCGATAGTCGCTCACGATGATTCTAAGGGGTGTGCAATAAGGAAGGGTCCTTATTCCTTATAGGCCCTTAGTCTCCCACAAGATCACATGATGGAGTATTGACTCTAGGGGTTTTTGATGTCTACCAAATCAGTCAAGAGGCGAGTGGCACCCTTGGAGCATGTGGTGTGTCCTGAAGGGCACGTTGCGCAAGAAAAAAATGGAAAGAGGCAAGTGGCACCCTTGGATCACGTGGTGCGTCTTGAAGGGAACGTTGTGCAAGAAAAAAATGGAAAGAGGTGAGTGGCACCCTTGGAGCACGTAGTGTGTCCTGAATGGCACATCACACAGGAGAAACAAAAAGAGGCGAGTGACATCCTTGGA
The DNA here is from genome assembly GCA_000966675.3 of Picea glauca. Classification (NCBI taxonomy): domain Eukaryota; kingdom Viridiplantae; phylum Streptophyta; class Pinopsida; order Pinales; family Pinaceae; genus Picea; species Picea glauca. The sequence goes on along the minus strand of JZKD02S1733566.1, from coordinate 367 downwards.
GCACCTAGTGTGTCCTGAAGGGCATGTCGTATTGTTAATTAATAAATGGATGAACCTAGATGGCCTTAGGAAGAATAACGTGATAAGAAAAATTTAAAACTTTTCCCCTAATAAAATGTCGCCCATCCTAGGAAAATAAAGTCTAAGTCTAAATTATACTTGTGATAAAATTATATATATATATATATATATATATATAATAATAATAATAATAATAATAATAATAATAATCTTCATTAATATTGTGACAAGAAGGGGGTAAGCAATTAAATTGATTTATAAAAATATTTTGGGATAAAATTTAAAAAGGGGAAATAATTGTTTTACTCTAAGGTGCTAATTAAACATTTATTCTTTAAAAAGAAAA
>JZKD02S1733555.1:97742-108818 GCA_000966675.3 Picea glauca | reverse complement strand
GTTTATTATATGTTGATTAATTAATTAATTGATTACTTAACACATTTAATGATTTGGGTAAAGAATTAAAGGCTTAATAACTTTTATTTATTTATTATAAAACTTTACGTATGACGGGGGATAGGGTATTGAATGGAGGGATAAGGTGGGTGGAATTAAATGAAGGAGGAGACGGTGGATGGGGAGGATATGAGGGGGAGAGGCATTCAGAAAGAGGGATTATGAAAAATTGGGGGGAGAGGAGCATTATTGGAGGAGAGGACTGTATTTTATGTATATTATGGGGGGATATTTTATGGTTTTGGAGATTGGTTTTGGAGGTTGGGTGAACTATTACAGGGGGCACCAGGTTGCTGGGAGTTTTGGGCTCGGGGGCCAGGAATCCTCACAGAATCCTGGAGCTAGGGAGATGGACAAGCTTTATTCCAAGCTGGCAGGGAGGAAGATTCAGTCTTGGGCAGAGCAACATAGAGGACAACCAAATACAGGGAATTTAGCATCAGACAGAGGTATTTTTATTTATGTATTCTCATGAATATGTAGTGTTATGTGGTTGTTATGTAAGCTTATTATGATCTGTTCATAAATTTTATTTAAGCTGAATGGTTATATGCCAGTTATGAAATTGTGAAAATGTTAGGATAGCATTTATTTAATCAATTATTTTTGTTTTATAAGGCTCTGTTTGAGTAGATCCTTACACAACACAAATGAAAGGTTATGTTTTTCAAATTTTATGCTATTTTTATATATATCGTATATTTGTAGCATGGAAACCTCATTACAATAGGATGTTGTAAAAAGGACTTGCCAGTTTTTGAAGTGTGGTTGATATCACTGCCACTATAATGAAAATCGTGTTACATTGTTAGGGGTGAAGTGTGCTTGATGTCAGTGTAAATTCAAACCTTAACCTGTGTTGAGAAATCCCCTTGGAATTGAAATTTTAATTCTTGAATCATATCTTATGCCTATCACACAAAAAATTATATCTTTGTTCAGTAAAAGTATTGTTTAATGTGTGTACAATAGGAATTTGAAAACCTCCCCCTTCCACTAAGTACCTTGTTTTCAGTAAATCCTTGAAGGTATAAAGGTCCTCCTTTGCTTTCTTGGATCTCTTTGCTTGTGATTTTCACCCTAAATTTGACATGTAGTAAATTGGGCCTTGCACCTTTCTTCCTCTTAGAAAAGTCATGATGATGTGATAAGTGAAACCAAAGTCAACCAATTCCTTGTTCATTCATTTCATACCTACCCCTAAAGTTTAGTTGGATGTATGTAAAATCCCTCCTTCAAGTTGGATGTCTTAGCTTAGAAATTAGATACAAAGCTACTTAAATGAAACTAGACTACTTGTTGTTTCGTCGCCCCAAACTTCCCTTATGGGTGACACATTTTCTAAACATGATTTGACCTCCCTTAAAACAACCTAATGATTTTTTGTCATGTTAAAAATAATGATCTATAATGTAGTTGAATATTTTGATGCTCCATGATTAATGTTGACGTATGATTGATTAAGTATTTATATTTTCTTACGCCATTTTAAATAAATTTGATTACTCTTGTGCCATTATAATAATGTTGATATATGATTGATTAGGTATTTATATTCTTTTGTGCCATTTTAAATAAAGTTGATTACTCTTGGGCCATTAGAATAATGTTTTTTTTTTTTTGTGAATAAAAGTGGAACCTTATATTAATGACATATGTATGTTGTACAATGGCATGTATGAGACACCTATTCCACCACAAATGGGAAACCATAATAGGTGGCATCATGATGTTCGGAGAGTGTCACATCATCCTGAGTGTTAGCACTGTTGTAGCAAAAAGGTTTACATAAAACATTGCAGACTTTCTACGTGAACAAGAAAGTTTGAACCATGTTTTGCAACCTATCTCTAGGACCCATTGTAGACATAGATGATATAATCATAACTACATAATCAGAATAAGAAAAAACTGCATGATCATCTATCATGTTGTTGTGGTGATCTAGACCATCAATCCTGCAACTAGAATATGCAAAAAAATAGAACCTGGAGACTCCAATCCATAGCTAATCTAGGTTTTCCATGAATTGTGTAGGATGGGGTGAACTATTGTATGCATGTAGGGAATCTAGAAAACATTGGTGCATTCGTTAAGGTGTCAAACAAGATGTCCATCCTTTGACCAAGGATGCTCTGGGAATGCATCTGGTCATCCTGCTTCTGCATAATTTCGAATAGGAGTTGAAGGTGCTCCTATAAAAGGATGTTGGAAAAATGTTGAGGTTGATCCTCCTCCTCTTCCTTACCAGCTACCTCTTCGGTGATTTCGTTGGCTGCCACTGCATTTTCCTCCAGTTGCCACCTTGGGGGGATTTCCTCCTCAACCATGCAACTTTTGTCATCGTAGTTGGGTTCATTTGGATTGACAATTGGGGGGGGCATAATATTGGTGGCCATAGGAGGGCACACACCCGATGGTGGCACCTCCTCTTTTACCAAGATCAGGTGATGGAGTGGGGGAGGGATGGACAAAGGGAAGTGAAAACTAGAGGAGGAAACTTCCTCTTTGACCGATCTGACGTTGTGGAAATGGAGAGGATATGACTAAGGAGCCTCCTGCGTCCTCTGGGAAGTGTTCTGAGGGCTCTCAAAATGAGCAATGAGATATTTTTGGGAATGGGTGAGCCTATTGTGACGGGAGAGGGTGTTGTAATATCGATCACCCCTCTTGAATTTTCCTCTATCCCGAGGCATGTTGGGGGGAGAATGGAGGTGGAAGTTTTCAAGAATGGAGGCTAATGGAAGGTGTTGAGGGGAGTGGGATGAGGCGGAGGTATTGAGAGAGTACTTGAGGTCACTGCGAATGGAAGGTGAATGGAGAGTGTCGAAGCTCGAGAGGAGACCCCTGGTGCACAAAAAAGTGTTACGGAGAGTGGTAATTCTAGAAATCCTGGGAGAGATGAAGAGCTGGTGATGTAGGGGCATCACTCCATGTCAACAGCGTGCCATCCAACCAGCACATCTAGCATGCATTAATGGAGAAAGGGAGAAGCACAGCCCTCTCAATTTTGAAATTTGAAATTTCAATAAATGTTGTAAGGCTTTTAATGCCAGACCATGCAGTTGTTCAGAAAGTGGTTGAGGTTGACTTAAATGGTTACCTACAGCTAAGTCCAGATATGTCAGGACTGGACATCCATTTATGTAATGTAGTCATAGGAGTCGCTCGGTGATAGCAATAGCTTAGAGACGGTGGTTTGGGATAAGCTCGATAGAGCCCCATTTTGTAATTAAGAAATTTGAGTAGAGAGTTAGGGGGAGGGAGAGTTCTCAGTTAGAGAGGTCTCGAGAGAGAGAGCTTAGGCTTGTTACAGTCCAGCCTTTGCAAAAATCTAGATAGACATTTGGAAATTAATACAAAGAGCAGTTTTTCTTGTCACCTGTGTATGTTTAGGAATTTGAGTGTCACTTGTATACTGTAGATACAGGTTATAGATAGATTTTATTGTCTATCTGATTGAGTTGTGATTTCTCCCTGGGTTCTTTAGGCCGTGCAAGGAGTGCACAAAAGAACATTGGATGTTCTATAGACATCACGAGGAATGTGCATCTGATCTCTGCAGAGTCAGAAAGAACGTGCAAGGAGTGCACACCAAAAAGATTCACAGATTCAAGGAGGAGCCTCAAGGTTGTTGAACACCTTGGAGGATGAGGAGCTATGCAAAGGAAGGCACATAAAAGAAACAGAACTACTGAAGTTCTGTAAAACTCTTCTAGGAGGGCATTGAGCGAGTGCAAAGAGTGCACCAGAGAACTCCATTTCAAGTTCAGAGAGAAGAGAGGTGTCACAAGAACACACTTATAGAGTGACTGAACACTCTGCAAAGAGAGACTCTGCAAGGTGTGCATCGAGTAGAAGAATTCTAGGAGGGTGAGAAGCATTTCTTTTCAAGAAATACTTCAGATTTGAGTTCAGTGAAAGCTCAGCAGCATAGGGAGAGTGCGTAGGAAGAACTTGTTTCAAGTTCTCAAGCTCGGTACAGATAGCACCTTTATGTGCAGAGACTCTGCAAGGAGTGCCGAAACCGGGAAACCCTTTAAGGTTTCAGAGAAATAAATCTCAGGAGGAAGAGTGTCTTTGCACACAGACCAACAACTGCAAGGAGTGCAAGAAGTCGGGGAAACCTTTCAAGGTTTCACAAGTCCTGAAATCTCAGGAGAGATAGCATTTTTAGAATGGAAGCGAGTTCCAAAACCATCAGGATTTGCAGAGGAAGCAAAGAGTGAGACCTTTCAAACTTGGAAAATATTCCAGAAGAAGGAAGAAAGTGTAAGCTCAGGGAGGAGCTACAGCTACCGTCAGATCTTGTGTGGATATCCGATAGCCATCGGATCCAGGAGGAGCTACACGAGGTTTAATCCTCATATGAAAAGGAGAGGAGCTGCTAAATCATTTTGACATTTCGGAGATTGGGGGTTCGGAATTTTGGGAATCCCGAGGACAAGAGACCGAGGCACTTCATGGTGAGAACCCCGAAGTCGCGAAACGCAACTTGCCTTTGGAGCAGAAACTTCGGAATTTCATCATATCGGGGTTTCGGATACCGGGAGGTCAAGGAGAAAACATTTGTTGTGGAGGATTCACAAAATCATGAATACTGAAGTCCCAAAAAGGTGCATATAGGTGAGGTTTCGGGGAAATCCCTGAAAGGGCATTTCAGTATTTCGGTTACTGGAAGATGCAGGGGTGAGAGTTCGAAACTCTTGACCCAAGAGATACTAAAAGGATCTAATCCATTGGATCAGGTAGGCTCACAGCCATTGATCTTGCTTAGTAGAAGGAGGACCGGAGTTTTGGGATTTCGGTACTTTGGTATTTTGGATACCGAAAGTACGAGAGGAAAAAGGATTGTTTCATTGGGATTTGTGAAGTTCCTAAATGCAAATTCCTGAAAGCATAGGAGGAGTATTTCCAGGTCACGAAGACAGGATCAGATTTCGGCATACCAGGATTCGGGATTTCGAAAGTCCTAGAGACAAGGAATCTAAGATTTTGAGGATGAAAACCCCCAAGTAGAGAACATAATGCGCCTTTGGAATAGGGTTGTGGACACGTGGAAGATGGTCAGGATTTCGGGAAAGGACTAAAATATTTCAGTCCCGGAAGAAGCGATTATTTTGGTATTTCGGGAACTGGAAGGTCGAAAGACAGAGGACAAGAGGATCCTTACCTCGTGATTCCTCGAATCGAGAAAAGTCAGTGGCATATTATCGTGGGCCATTATTTTGGCATTCTAGGTACTGGGTACTCAAGAGGTTGGGAGTCAGGAGCCTAGGAACCCGACTCATGAAACAAAGAAACGTGAAGACCCGAAAGGCTAAGGGAGGATCTAGCTGAGGCATTGTGCCTTTTCATCATTTCGGAGGCTAGAAGTCTAAGAGAACAAGGACCCGAGGAGAATTCGCTCACACGAGTCCTGAAACCCCAAAAAACCCAAAAGGTGCGTTGGGTCAGAATAGAGAGAAGAGTGCCAAGGAAAAAGGGCGTGTGCATAGATTGAGTTGAAGGCCTGTGCTAGAGGAGAAAAGGGGGACTTGTGGATTTGTTCGAAGGGTTCTAGCAAGAGCCCGAAGAGCTAATTCGGCTCAGAAGAAGAATGATCCAGAGACCAGGAGGTCAGTGGACCTTGTTGAGTTAGGGGGTCTGCATCAAGTGGTATCAGAGCTACTTTATGTCTGTATACTGTAGGCAGAAGGAGGTAGATAAGGATAAGAAAAACACTCTGATACACATCAAGTGGTATCAGAGCCAGAATTTGTTTGCAAATAGCAGACAAAGGAATTGAAAGGAGAGATTCTGGTAACATCAAGTGGAATCAGAAATAGAGATTCATATGTATGCAGTAGGTGAAAGGAGACAGAGTAATAATACTCTGTGGTGATTGTTTGCAGGTGTGCAACAGTTAGTAGACAGCCAAGCGAGTTGTAGGAGAAGATGGGAGTGACCCATACACTGTCAGGAGGGCAGGTGAAAGATAGAGATGGTTGTTGAAGATCATGAGGGTGATGGAAGAGGAGACCACCAGCAGATGAGTAAAGCAGAGATTGAAAAAGAACTCATTGAGATAAGGGACAGAATGGAACAATTGACATTGAATATGAAGCAAGAGGCAAAAGTACACTGGAGGTACGAATGGCCTTTGAACAGGAAAGCCAAATGGCCTGTTCAAAAGTTGTTGGCCAGGAAACAACAACAAGAGTTGAGGAAATGGTTGAGGTATGCTGAAAGCCTCAGTGACACGGAGTTGTTTTTCATATGTGAGCCAAAAGTTGGAGAAACCCTTAGTGAGGAGGAAGAGAGATCCGTTTCAAATCTCATAAACTACCAAGAAGGCAGAGATGAATTTTCCAATTGCCAGGTGGGAAATGAAATGAGGTCATTGGAGGATCCCATAGACTGTCAGGAGGACAGTAGTGGAAATTCATATTGCCAAGTGGGTAAGGAAGAGCAGATGAGACTGTCTGAAAGTCTCATGAACTCAGGGATGAGTTTGGGTCAGTAAGGAGTGTTGATGAAGGTGGGATCGATTGATCTCGTAAACTGCCAGGTGGGCAGAAGTGAAATTTCAAGTTGCTAGGTAGGCAATGGGAAGAGATCAGCAGAAGGTCTCACATACTGCCAGGGGAGCAATGTTGAAAGTTCAGATTGCTAGGTGGGCAATGAGATGGGATTAGACGGTCTAATAGACTGCTAGGTGGGCAACAGAAAATTATGAAATTGCCAGGTGGGCAGGGGAAAGGAGATGAGACTATTTAAAAGTCGCATAAACTTAGAGGAGAGTTCAGATCAGCAAGGAGTGCTGATAGGAGAGAATCAGAAGAGAATTCTGATGATTGGGGGAATTCAAGTATTCCTACTAGGCAACCCAGTTGAGGCTAGAGCATGTATTGCATATTCAACAACCTAAGAGAGACAGCCATTAGAAACTATCATGGAGGATGAAGTGGAGCAGACATTGATGTTTTCCCAAGAAGAAAAGGATGAGCGTTCAATGGAATGGCTCAAAAATTTCAGCCAGGAAGTTGAAACAGAGATGACTGTAGCACTGAAGCTTGCAACAAAAGAAGAAGCAGACAACATGGATTTTATTGATCTGTGCAAAGAATTGGAATCCCTTGAGAGAAGGGTGATGGTGCAAGGCTTGCACATACAACAATCTAAGTTGGAAGAAGGTAGTGGATCATACCAGCCCCAGGAGAAGCTAGAAGAAGCTGAAAGTATGCCAGCATAAGAAATGGCAGCAGCAGAACTACCACAAGAAGAAGCTGAGAAACAGTTCAGTAAGGAGACTGCAGAGCTAGAGTCTACAACAAAGTGGCCACTTAGTGCCAAAAAGAGAGATAAAGACAACATGGGAGGTCAAACAAATGTTCCCATTGAGAAGACAAAAGTGCAACAGAGAAGACTGCATACAAAGAGCCAGCCACTGGAGCAGTTGGATGAGGTAATTGAAGAAATCATAAGGTTGATGTTGAGTTCAGCAGCAAAAGTGGTCAACAATGAGAAGCTGAGCAAAAGGGAGCTTGCAAGAGTAGCAGGGAAGAAGAAGCAGCAGCAGCAACAGCAGCATAGCTGGAGAGGAGCAAATGGACAGCTCCAAGGGAAAGTTTGGGATCCAGGTGGATTTCAACACTGGAGAAGAGGAGCTCATGATTTTTCCAACTGAGGAGTATGATGCAGGAGCATCACTCCACATCAGCAATGTGCTAGCCAACCAACATATCCAACACACATTAATGGAGAAAGGGAGAAGCACAACCCTCTCAATTTTGAAATTTAAAATTTCAATAAATGTTGTAAGGATTTTAATGCCAGACCATGCAGTTGTTCAGGAAGTGGTTGAGGTTTCCTTAAATGGTTACCTACAGCTAAGTCCAGATTTTTCAGGAATGAACATCCATTTATGTAATGTAGCCATAGGAGCCGCTCAGTGATAGAGATAGCTCAAAGACGGTGGTTGGGGATAAGCTCTAGAGAGCCCCATTTTTTAATTAAGAAATTTGAGTAGAGAGTTAGGGTGAGAGTTCTCAGGTAGAGAGGTCTCGAGAGAGAGTTGAGACTTGTTACAGTCCATCCTTTGTAAACATCTGGATAGACATTTGGAAATTAACACAAAGAGCATTTTTTCCTATCACCTGTGTATGTTTATGCATTTGAGTGTCACTTGTATATTGTAGATACAGGTTATAGATAGATTTTATTGTCTATCTTATTGAGTTGTGATTTCTTCTTGGGTTCTTTAGGCCATCCAAGGAGTGCACAACATAACACTAGAAGTTCTGTAGCCAATGCGAGGAGTGCGCATCTAAGATCTACGGAGTCAGAAAGAATGTGAAAGGAGTGCACACCAGAAAGATTCACAGATTCAAGGAGGAGCCTCAAGGTTGTTGAACACCTTGAAGGACGAGGAACTGTGAAAAGGAAGGCACAGAAAAGAAACATAACTACTGAAGTTTTGTAAAACTCTGTCAAGAGGGCATTGAGTGAGTGCAAAGAGTTCACCAAAGAACTCCATTTCAAGTTCAGAGACAAAAGGAGTGTCATAGGAAGACACTTACAGAGTGATTGAACACTCTGTGAAGAGAGGCTCTACAAGGTGTGCATCGAGTAGAAGAATTCCAGGAGGTAAAGAAGCATTTATTTCCAAGAAATACTTCAGATATGAGTTCAGCAAAATCTCAGCAGCACAGGGAGCGTGCGCAAGAAGAACTTGTTTCAAGTTCTCAAGCTCAGGACAGATAGCACCTTTGTGTGCAGAGACTCTGCAAGGAGTGCAGAAGTCGGGAAACCCTTTAAGGTTTCAAAGAAAGAAATATCAGGAGGAAAAGTGTCTTTGCGCATAGAGAAATAGCTGCAAGGAGTGTAGGAAGTCGGGGAAACCTTTCAAGGTTTCACAAGTCCCGAAATCTCAAGAGAGATAGCGTTTTTAGAATGCAATCAAGGTCCAAAACCATTAGGATTCGTAGAGGAAGCAAAGAGTGAGGCCTTTGGAACTTGGAAAATCTTCCAGGAGAAGGAAGAAAGCGTAAGCTCGGGGAGGAGCTACAGCTGAGGTCAGTGGACCCTACTGAGGTAGGGGGTCTGCATCAGGTGGATGGAAGGATTTCACTAGGGAAAATGAGGAATGGAATAAAACACCAGGGCGAGAGACTGTTTAGACCTCTTGACGCAATTGAAGCCTGAGTTGATAGTCGCATCCTAAATTGAAGCCGAATTGATAGCCAGATCGATCCTTGTATGCCTGGTCTGACTGGCTCGCACATTCATTAGCCTAGTCAGGCGCACTACCATTACTCCTCTCATGGTGTGAGCCACGGGGGAGTTAATTTCCTTGGGCTGGTGGTCGGGGTTAATAACTCCCCAAGTTGCCTAGTTCCAAGTTTCCTCTAACCCTGTCCATGTGGCACCCCATCCGGGTGCACCATTAGAATAATGTTGATATATGATTGATTAAGTATTTATAGTCTCTTGTTCCATTTAAAATAAAGTTGATTACTCTTGTGTCATTAGAATAATGTTGATATATGATTTATTAAGTATTCATATTCTCTTACGCCATTTTAAATAAATTTGATTACTCTTGCGCCATTAGAATAATGTTGATATATGATTGATTAAGTATTTATATTGTCTTGCACCATTTAAAATAAAGTTGATCACTCTTGCGCCATTAGAATAATGTTGATATATGATTAATTAAGTATTTATAATCTCTTTCTCCATTTAAAATAAAGTTGATTACTCATGCGCCATTAGAATAATGTTGATATATGATTGATTAAGTATTTATATTCTCTTGTGTCGTTTAAAATAAATTTTATTACTCTTGCGCCTCTAGAATAATGTTGACATATCATTGATTATGTATTTATATTCTTTTTCACCATTGAAAATAATGTTGATTACTCTTGTGCCTTGTAATAATGTTGACCTATGATTGATTGAGTATTTATATTCTCTTGTGCCATTAGAATAATGATGATATGTGTTTGATTGTGGGACTTATACACCTCATTGTTCCTCAAAACAGTCGCTAGTATTGAGACCTTAAATGGTCAAAATCAATCGGATGAATCCTAGACTTGAGCGTTGCTTATGTGTCTCAGAGGTCCTAACCTTGCAAGGTAGGTTGGGAGGGTATTAACTTTAATGCTTAGTGGCATGGTTGATCATTATTTGTATATTGCTTTAGTAGATCATGATGTATTGATTTTGTCATTATTAATTATGATGATGTGTTCATTAAGTGTGGCTATTAATTATGATGATGTGTTGATTGAGTCATTGTTTATGTGTTGATTTGTGCCACTTTTAATTATGTTAATGCATTACTTATGTATCATTTTAGTTACGATGATGTATCACTTGCCATGTTGTTTATTATGTTGTAGCGAGTTTAATATCCTAATGAAAAATAAGTACATTTACCTTTTATACATCTATAATCATTTTGGTAACGGAGGGGTCATTACATAGTGCCACATATTTTGATCAATACACAAAAAAAAATTCCATGCAATACAATACATATTTTCATAACAGTCGCTACTTCCAAAAGCTATCAATTTCATTATTTATACCAAGGTATTCGGTATTATATCAGTGATAAGAAAATTAACCAAAATCAAATCTATAGGGAAGGATTGAAGGTCAAGACACATGACAAAAATGAAATTGTTGGGTTTAAAAATAGTGTAAATACAACTCTGCCAAAATTGCATAATTTCCAAAGTCGTTGCAATAATAGAGATACGCTAAGAGCTTCTTCTTTCAACATTCAACCACAAATTCTTTTTCCAATAGAATTTAATTTATTCACATAGAAGTAACTAAGAAATTCAAGGATAGTAAGAAACACATTAATGGAAGTTCATTATACATTAATTTGTTACTCAAAAATTTCCAAAACCCAACCCATATAAAAACACATTCTCTCGAATACATGATCCATTCCAAAGATTAAATTCACAACTATATAGACTGATAATTTTTAATAAAAATATGATATGCCAA
>JZKD02S1733555.1:78077-97732 GCA_000966675.3 Picea glauca | reverse complement strand
TAGTTCATTCAATATCTAGATCTAGGGAAAGAGTAGTATTCTATCACGTTTTGTTCCAGATCCAGGTGGATCTGGGGAGATTGGTCTGTGTCCGCACTCACGAATTTATCCATAAGCATGGTGGGGGGAGGGGTTTGGTAAGGGGCACATGTCTCAATCTTAAGCTCTAGATATAGAAATATTCTTTCTTGTGTTAGATTATATCTAATTATTTTAATGAATTTGATACTTCATTGACATACGTTTAAACCATCCCAGGCCTATATGGAAGGCCATCCCTACTTTGATATAGTGAAATGATCTATTGAGGGCCAAAATTTTAATGGCCTGGGAATGACTACCTGTCCCATGGTTGGAAGTGTGTGGGATGGGGACACCACAAATAAAGGCATGTTGAATATGTACATGTGTTTCAATGTATGTGGAATGGCCTTATTTGTAAGATCATGTGTATGTAGAATTTACTTACTCAAGTCGTCCAATGACTTTACAAAAGTGATCCTCAATCCTATACTAAATCCTTCATGGGTACAAGAATTCAACCAATTACTCTTCTCACTCCATACATAGTCTATGAAAAGAATATGAACCAAGAGATAATAATTAAACCTCAACTCAACTAGCATAACAACCTATCCCTTGACTACTTTATCTAATACTTATTCTACGTCATGAATAAAAAAAATGAACATAAATAATAAAGAATAACATTAAAAAAAAACCTCTAAAATATTATAATAAAACATATATGAAAAGAGGATGAGAGGTGAACATTTATATGCTTGGATTAAGGTGTCCAACATTCCCTTAACATTCTATTTACTTTGACAACCTCTTCCTAATTATAAGACATAAGTTAGGTATGAGATATTTGTTACCTCTTTATTCCCTTTTATTTTAATAGTATCCATATTTTGTATTGATCAAATGAGGAATTACCCCGGAACTAATGCCATTAGACACATACTCAATCCTAAGGCCAACTAAGGAGAAAAAACAACACACACTAATTAATCTAGGATTCAATCATGCAAACAAACCTTCTCATAAAGAAGCCCTAGTTGGTGATGGAATCCAACATCGCAGGATCAATGCATGAAGGGGATGAGTTTTGACGAGTGAGAAAGTTACATTGAAAACCTTCTTAATGAACTAATTCCCTAGTGCAAGTCACCTCACCAGGTAGTGGGAAACCCTCCAAGGAGTCTGAGTGAGTCTATCCAACGTCGATCCCAGGTACAACACAACCTTCCCTTTGTTGTCATCTTGGGTAGGAAGTATAAAATATTATGGCGTCTATGGTACCACCTGCTATACCAAATAAGAGGGGGGACAATCGACAGTCAACACTGATACCAGCAAAGTAGGGTTGATTACTCTGTTAGCCCAAATGTGACCTCAGGATCGACCCTTATGTTACAAGGGCTTCCCAAAGTCAGTGATATAGAAACTAAATTTCACTCCCTAACTCAAAGCTTTATGTTTGTTTAGCATCTTTTGAAATTTATTCTCACAAACCTATTCCAAAGCTCTACACCTAAGCTAAGATGGGTTTGAAGAGCCCTAGAAAATTTTCTAGGTAAATTTTAATTAGCACTTGATTTTAGGATATTGTTACTCAAAGGAGTGGTCATGAAACTGATGGCATTTCGACTCGACTCTTTAAACCATGCAAGAGAAAAATAAAATGCAATAATTTTATCTTCGATGTAAAATAGCTATGGGAAGGAGCAAGATATTTTAAGAAAACAAATAATTTCTTGATAGATTACTATGTGTGCACTACTAATGACAAAAAGTATGATCTAATTATCCAGATAAATGGAAGCAAAATGACCCAAATTTTAAAAATACCATGCAAATGTCATAGTTCTCTTAGTACACCTATACAACATTGAATCAAATGTCATCATTTATAACATAGTAAACTTTTATGATTATAGAGACCACCATACACATCTTAAATACTCATAAGGATCATGGGGGCTTCACCTTGTTGACCAATATCTTATCACGTTCATTCATAAAGGGGTTTTTTTAATTATGAACCCACATATTGTGAATAAATGTGTCTGCGTCAAACACTGAAAAGAACAATGTAATAAAGAAAAAATTATACAAATCCTTGTTTCATAAGAGGAATGTCACATAAGGATTTCAAATTTTGATATTCTCTAGAAATTCTTAACCTTGCCAAGACATAAGAGGTGTAAACATGGTGATCTTAGTACCCAAGAAATCTATGTTCCTACAAAACAAAGGTTAACAAATTTCCTTAAGTAGGGAAGGGAGCCCAAGAAAAGTGTAGTCAATACAAATAGTTCGAAATATGAAATGATGACCTTTCTTTCAGATGTTATGAATATGATGGAGGCTAATTTTGCTAAACAAACATAAACACTTCAACAAAAAAATCAAGCCATGCAAAACAAGATTGTGTAATTAGAAAGGAGAAATCAACAAGACAAATTCAACTAAGAGGAAATAATGGTTGGGATATGTCTAGGAAACCTTAATACAATCAAGGAGTTCCAACTCTATTGGGTGCTAACAATGTGGTTGACCATGAAAGTTTTCCATGGTGAAATCCTTGAGGCCTACCACATGATCAAAATACTTGCATTGTATCCAAAGAAGTTTTTCAACAAGTCGGTGAGATTAACAAGGATGGGCCTAGTGACTTAAACAACTATATTATGGGTGAGTGGCCTGACATGATCAATAATGTTTCCAAATATCCTAATGAAAAAATGAAAGGAGTGAAGGGAAAGGGTCTAGATTTAGCTACCATTGCTAGATATTTAGCACCCAAACCATTCCAAGAAGAGATAAGAAGGAGGATATGAGAGAAGGATTGGGTCACATATCAATGAAGGGGTATAATTAATGTCCAAATGGGATATGGGATCCATGACTAGGTTATTTATGAACCAATAATTAATATTAAGGTCTAACCAATGTCAAGGGAGAGAAATAATGGCCTTATGTCCTAAATGAAGAGTCTCGAGTCAAGCACCAAAAAGAAAAACCATGAAGATTCTCAAGTTATGTCATTGAAATCATTCTTGAACCATGACACAAGACCTTCATAGGGTATCTTTGGCCTACTAGAGGGATATGGATGCCATGATTAAACCACAAAAAAGGCCCTAAAAAGAAAATGTCTCATTTCCACACATGGCATAGTTATTGGGTACATCATGGTTAGGGTTTTGTATCACTTGAGTGGGATATGAGGACCCTAAATGTCACTTATTAGGGTCAATCATCATGAAAAACACCTAGAAACCACAACACAATCCCTCTCTAGGGGGTCCTTTTGATGGGTCCTAAATCCCTTTAACTCAATAGCATAAACCAAACCCGCCACCGAGGCCCAATTAGACTCTACAGTGTTTAATGGTGGAACAGTTCTCCAGATCTTGCGATCTGGAAGAAATAATCGATGGGCTTTACGTTTTCTTGTGAAGGTTCTCTCCTTCAGTTCATACATTCTCTTTTTGTGATTCTCTCTTAGGCAAGATTGATATAATATGACATCAGTATAAGCCAACTAAGTAACAACATGGGAACAAACTAGACTATTGGAGAAGAGGCTGAGCTAGGGATAACTCTTTACTCGAGTGTGCAGGCAATGATCGTCAACCACATGCCTAGTACTAATATGTTAACCATGTGAATATTCCAATTACTGACTGAGATACAACTTATCAAAAGAAAACAAGCATGTGATAAAGGACGGCAAGTAAAATAATTCACTCAACTCTAATCATCCATTACATAATAATACAATGATTCATTTTCATCATTAAAGAAAGAACTGTAAAACATTGCATCATATAACTTATCAACAGATTTAATAGCTCTTACTTGTTACTGCATCCATTCATGAGACGAGATTGGAAATAGTTCTTCTCCACATCCAATCATACACGTATTTGATGAAAACTTAAACTTATCTCTGGTCCAGAAGGACTTCTCAATTAAAGGCAACTCCAAAATAATTCTTAACAAAACCAAAAATGAGATTTTCTTGCAACAACCATCGACCCTTAACTAATCGGTTGATGCCCTTATTTATAACATAAAATTAACTGAAAATAACAGCTAAAGTGCAGATAAGTAAAAAAAAATTCACAACGTGGAATTCTCTCCTATAATTTTGTCTAAGAGTCATCTCAATATATCACTTAAGAGGATGACTCTTCTCGTACTCTGCTCACTTGATGAACAACTACTCGCAGGTGTTGGCGTATGGGACTCTATTTTGTTCCATCGGGGTCGCATAAATCTCTCTTATCTCTACCACATGTTCCCGATACTTGACTAGACTGGCACTTAATTGTTGTAGCATAGCCCGAGATTTGATCAGGTGTTCCATAAACTGTCGCACCTGACCTGGCACTATGTCTCTCACCTTTTCTAGTTCTTTGAACCATGTTGAGTCTTGCTTGATATGTGATTTGAATATGTCACACAGGTCGACAAAGTCATCGGGTGTGACAAAATTGGGGAGTCCAACATCTTTCATCACCTGATTGATCTTCATCTAGTGTTTCTCGTACTTGGCCCATTTATCTTGAATTTCTTGGTGTGGTTTCCGAGACATTTTTCCCAATAATCGACCGATTTATTTATGCGATCAATATTTCTTTCATTCAACACCCAAATGTCGTTTTCTTCTTTATCTTGGCCCTGTTGGACTACACTAATGTAGTTGACTCTCTCCACGTCTTTCTACGCTTTCTCATACCACCGCTCCATATCTTTGCATGTCGCAAGTTCCATGAGGGTGTCCTCCTGGAGCTCGACTATCCTTGCAGTGAATAGGTGTTGCTCATCTGTGAACTTGATATAGGCCTCCTTGAATTCTCTCTTGAGGTACATCGCAGCCTATGTGGTGTCCTGATAGTACTTATCCAAGTGGTGCAAATGTTCTAGTTCCTTCAAGGCGACAACCAACTCCTTTTCATCTCCTTTAGCTCTGTCCAGGGTGGCATCTGTGATTTCCATCCTTGTGTCGATGTTTCATATGTCCTAGCATGTTCTATTTTGATCAGATGTTCCTCTGTAATGATGAGGATGGAGCGATCTAAAGTGATCCTCCTCTTCTTGGTGGTCCTCTAGATGATAGATTTCCTTTTCCTATCATAAGCTATGGAATGTATGTCAACTACTTCATCCATGGGTTTAGGAATCTGTTGATCCCCCCATGTGAGTGTATTCCCCAGACTTTCGATGGTGTATACTTGTTCAAGATTGGGTTATTGAACTTCCTCGTTGTGCTCCAAAGGCCCAGCTTCTTTCTGTTGCTCATCGAAGGTTTGAGTACCGATTGAAATAGAAGTGTTACGGATAGACTCAATACTTACTTTCTCATCGGCCACTGAGAGGTTGATTTCCTACGGTGGGGCTCTATCCTTTGGCTCACCCTTCGGACTGTCTGCTTGGGTCCCTGGTGCATCGAGTAGTTTAGTGTCTAGAACACTCTCGGCTTCCTTTTATTTCTGTGGGACCTCCTAAATTTGGGCATCAGGAATAGGAGAATATGTCTTCTCAGGTCCCTTTTCTTCTTCGACATGTACAGGGGTCCCAAGAGATACCCCTGGGATCTCATCATCATCATATATCTTTATCATATCACTTAAGGGGTTTGATGCATTGGTCCTTTATGATTCTTTGACGGTCTCTGGTTGATTCAAAACACTTGTCGTCGATCTGGTCGGTGGCGTTGTGAATTCAGGGTTGTCTAACCCAGTAATTTCATCAAGATCTATGAATTCAAGGCCGCTTGGTCCTATCTGGCTTACATCCGGGTTTTTGGCAGGGAGCCTTGGAATATTTATGATTTCTAGGTCATTTTGTAGTTGATCCATTATACACTGCACATTTTCTATCATGAGTAACACCCTCTCCCATGCGCCTTGAGCTTCGAGGGAACTTCTATCTTTCACCGGGGTTCCCCGAGGGATCTCTGCTGCTTCAGCTGCTACCTGGGGGGCTTCTGCTACTTCGGTCACTACTATTTCTTCTCTGGCCCTGAGGGCTCCTTGAGCCAACTTTTATATGATTGTTTCTTGTTCATCCAGGCCCATGGCTCTAAACTTGGTCATTCTGGGGTCAGCCATCCTTTCCACCACTTCATCCCAGTCTTGGGAATTTTTGGTGAAGACCTCGTTTTCGAATTTTTCATGGGCGTATGGCCAGCAAGATGACACTTGTGATGCGTGCTTAAAAACTAAACCCCTTGGGTCATGTTTTCGAAAATGACCAGTCTGGAATAGGAACTCCAATTGGCTCAGTCCTTCCTGCTTGGCTTTAGCAGTGTCTTTTACTAGGTAGAAACCTATATGGAATCAATAGGGTATAAATGCTCGCTTCTTATATTTCACCAGGGTAGCGTTGTAACCTTGCAGGATGGTTTGGTAGCATATTTCCCCCACAAGAAGTCGGTCAGGAACGTGTGATGGTAGGAGATGAGATGCTCCAATGGCCCTGAATACCCTGATGTAGGTATCACGTTCGTCTAAATACTAGTGGCCTACTTTTTCTATCACCTATTTCACTGTAGCCGATATCCTTGAACACTCTTTCTTGAAAAGGATAAAATGGATGCGAGCAATGAATTCATCGCAAATGAGGGAGTAGGAGTTTTTGTACCTATTCTCCCATAAGACATTGAAATATACATGGACTGGGAGTCCTGATGCATGCCAACTCAAATTCATGTCAGCAAAGACATTTCTGGCACACATGACATCCAAAAAATATGAATCAATGTAGAAGGATGGAGTCTCTCCTTCCTTCAGTATCTGAGCCTTTTGAATGAAAATGCTCAATTGTTTTGAAATGATGGCACCCTAGTTAAAACCTCTCCTAGAAATGGCCATAGTGTAAGCTAGAGGCATCCAAGCCTCTGAGAACCTGGAAAAATCTTTCTCCCCATATAACCAGCAGATGAGGTTAATTAGATAGATATACGACTCCCTTAAGTTAGTCGTCTGGTACCAGTCGGAGGTCCAATTGGTGTACTTTTTATCTTCTCTCCACCATGACTCCATCACCTGGCCGGTGTCGTGGTTCTCATAAAAGTTGATGACAAAATCGGTGTTCAGTCTCTCTTCTGGGTCTCTGAGCTTGTAATAATTATGCACCTCCACTAGAAGGAAAAACCTAACACACTCGCCATTGACGTCATTAAGAAAACACTTTTGCATGTCCATGAGCCACTTTAGGAGTTCTATACAGGGGAGCACCGGAGTTCTACTTGCCACCACGTGAAAGTATGATCTTCGAATGTTCAGAAAGACTTCGTCATTGAGTTTCCTCATATCGGGGTCGTTGTGCAGGATGTATTCCAGAAATTATTCCTTATTGATCTTCTTGAATATTTCTCCCCAGTGAGGGTGTACTGCCTTTCCCCCTGTGTTTTCCTCTGTGTCTCCAAAGATCGTAGGTTGAGTGAAAATATTCTTGGTGGACATTCTGATGACTAGTTTCAACCTTGGAGAAAATTCGAATTGTTTTGTTGGCCCTGGGGACGATCCTTCTCCCACCTCTAGTTCCTTTAGCTTAGGCGCTCTCAAATATTGCCTAGTGTTTGGATTTCTTAGAGGCATTGTTCCTGAAAATTGAAATAAAATCCTTTAGGGCCTATGCATAGAGCGATATTCTATATATGAAGTGAAAACATAGAAAATCCAAACTGGTACACACGTGTAATGCTTGCTAAAATTTGTAGTTTGATACTCACGGGGGGCTCGTAAGATTTTAAATTGTTGGTCTCGATCCTCTGGATTCTTTAAAACTCCTTTGCACGAAGAATGATCTTGTTTACAATGGATCGAGAGGATTTAATGGGGAAGAACTTACTAGTCATATCAACCAATTAATTCGGGTGATGAGTGAAATTCAAACAAATATACCGCTGAATCTCTACAATTTAATTCATCATGGGTTGACGGCAGAGGCACAGAGGGTGATTTGTTATATCAGTAAATTCAAACGGTCCTTTTTATTTGTGCACGAAATAGAAACTAATGTGATATTTGGAATTATTCATTCCCTTAAATGCTCCAGATCACAACGTATCTAGCACTAAAATTTCCCATCGTGTCGCTTTCCTAGTGGGTGGATCGAGAGTCGGCAATGTGTTATGGGTGTTTTCGATGATGTTCTTTTGTAAAAAACCTTCGACGCCGATCGATTTCATCGTATGGTGCTGAAGTGGAAAAATTGGCTTAGGACACATGGTAATGGAAACCAGTGACTCAACTCATGAGTATTAGTCGGATTCGGGACTTTCCTCCAGTGGTGCGTTCCTACACTAAAAATGGGATCGTCGATGACGAAAAGGTGTTGGGGATCGACGATCGGGGAAAACTCCTCGGTGTGGTCACAATGTTCATCGTGATTCAGACTTCTCCGATTCCGACAAGCATGTCGGGTCTCGACTATCGACGATATCCTTATGTGATACTCGTTTTGAACGAAAAATTCCTTTCGTTGATAGCCAATGAAGATCGAGGCTCAATGATTGAGGTTTTCTGAAGGATTCTTTTAAACTTCTTAATTCCTTCTGATGCTGAATTTTGGAGCATGTCGGGTGAAACGTTTTGGCTGTTGATTTTTTATTTAAAAGTTAAGCCTTTTAAGTCATGATTTTTCATAAATTCAAGAAAACTTTTAAATACTTAATGAGAGTCAAGTTGGTAAGAAAAGGAAACATTTTTCACAATGAAGTCAAATTAGACAATGCAAAAGATCAAGTGGTACCCAAAAAGTAAAAATTGGCATAGGATTTTTAGGGTGTGTTGAGTGCTCAACAGGTCCTTAGCATCAGAGTTGGATAAGGAAACCATTAGGAGGTTTTTTGCAGTAAGGATGGGTAGATATTCCTTAACCAACACATCACTCATTTGTAAGGCTTCCTTGAAGGCCTCCAAGTAGGATACAGGCTCCATGAGTAGGTTTTGTTCCCTAGAAATGCGTCTTAACACCTAAAAATGGTTAAGGGGGGAGTAAAGGACATAATCCATAATTGAACCTTCTCAAGCTCATGTTCCATGAACAACACCTACAAACCATGAAATGAGCTCTCACTTCAATGTATTTGGCCTAATATTTGGACATGAGTGCCATTTATATGTTTTGCATACTACATATGGGTCTCGAGGCCTTAACCGTGGTTTTGGTAGGGAAACAAGCCCCAATCCCTTAACAATGGTCAAGGGAGGGAAACAACAACTCAAGCCCCAAACATATCATATCTAGCTCAATAATATCGTTGAAGATTATGAAGTTGATCAAGAGCCTTGAACAAGTCCTCAAACCAACATAACAGAACTTTGTCCTTTAAGAGGGAAATACTTTTGTGTTATTTCCAGACCATTGCAGGAAAAATTGGAAGACAACTTTGTCAAGTGCAATTGGAATTGTTTTTTTTATGTAATTGTGTCTTCTTAGAATTGGAAGACAAATTTTTCCAATTGAAATTGGAATTGTGTTTGTATCTTCTTGTGTCTTCTTGGAATTGGAAGACAAATTTGTGGAAATGCGGATGGAATTGTTGTTTGTATCTTCTTGTTTCTTCTCGGAATTGGATGAAAAATGTGTCCAAGGGAAATTGGAATTGTTCTTTGTATATTCTTGTGTCTTCTTGGAAATGGAAGACAAATTTGTCCAAGTGCAATTGGAATTGGAATTATTAGATGTGTCTTCTTTTGTAATACAAAAACAATTTTCTCCAATTGGTTGTGCCTTATTACATAATAGAAATACAAAATTGTGGTGGGTGTTTGGAAGCCAATTATTATCCTTAAATATGTGGAACCACCATATTCGAGAAAGAAATTCCTTGATAAAAAAGAAACCGATCGAAAAGGTAGAAGAAGAAAGAGAAAAAACAAAGTTATGTATGTTTCTCCTCCATCACTAGAATCAAAGTTCCTTCTAAGAGTTTCTCTAGCGAATACGCTTCTTCTTGGTTATGTCCTTTGAAATAAGGAGAAGACAAGATTTTATTAGAGAGAAATCCAAACAATATCTCATCGAGACAACTTTTTGTGGATGAAAAGATGATGGAGGATTTGCTTGGAGTTGATTATATAATGGATGAAATTAGAGGAGAAACTGGTGTAAAACATTATGGTGAAGAATATAATGTGGTGCAATATCTTGTTGGACAGTCAAATGTGCACTCTGGTGCAGACCTCCTACCCCTAGGCCAAGATCCATGCAGGATCTTCTCTAAACCTTTACAAGGGTTAATTAAACTCCTTACCTAAGCCCGCAAAGGATTTCGAGTCTCGCAAGTTGGAGTGCTTCGAATATTATGCCCTGGCCCTTGGAAATAGTTGAAACATAAAATGAAAATGGGCTAAGGTGTAAGCCCTCTCTTCATCCCCTTTTCATATAGGACCACAACCAAGCCTTATGCAAGCACCTTTCACAACTCGTGACTTCACGAGTTGGAGCACCAATTTCTTGTGCCCTCCCCTTGTGAATCCTCAAAACGTGGTCCGTCAACGAAGATTGACTCTACCCAAAGTGACGGGTGCGTGCCACCTGTCACTTTTGATTTACTCTGCTTATGGGGTGAGTTCTTTCCACCTATCCACATGGATTTTCCGGCTTTCTCAACTCAAGTGGGAAACCAACAACTGTTCCTCTTCCTCTATGGATCCCCGACTCCAAAATTGTAACTTTGGTGAGATCAACGGCTATGTGCCTCACTTGATCCAATGGTCCTGGCTGTATCAGGATTTCGCCACTCGAAAATCTACAACACTTGACCCAAACCACTGGTCACTCAATTCCCTGAATTTCGATACACGAATTCACATATGAGATCAATGGTCCTTGTTGATTTGGATCTGATGGTCACTAATCCTCCTGAGCTTATGTGTGTTGAAAAGACACTCAGTCCTAATCTCTTCGATTTTATAAGAGATCCAACGATTCATGGGATCTCGACACTTCCTCCTGAAGAGATTCAACCGTTTGATTCAACTTCTCAAGGACTTCTGGCCAAATGACTTGGCATCCTTCCTCCAGAAATTAACTCCTGTGAACCAATTCAACCTTCATCTCCCTTTGGAACAATTGAGAGGTTCTAACCCTCCTGAGATTCCACTTGCAACCTCAAGGCCTCCAAAAGGGTCCCTTCATGCACTCCTTGCGAAAACCTTCAAATAACCTCTGGTTATTTAGGGTCTTTGACTTCGTGTACTCCTTACAATGGCAGTCTCTCAATTTATCTCTTGGATTTGTAAAATCCAAGACTCCACCTAGCCTGCACACACCTTGCACGGCTTTGTGCTCTGCTAGCACTCTTTGCCTGTAAAGACACAATTTGAATATCCTCTGAGGGTCCTGAGATGAAACACAGAACTTGGTCTCTGCACTCCTTGCGAACCCTCCACTTCA
Organism: Picea glauca; assembly: GCA_000966675.3. Classification (NCBI taxonomy): domain Eukaryota; kingdom Viridiplantae; phylum Streptophyta; class Pinopsida; order Pinales; family Pinaceae; genus Picea; species Picea glauca. The sequence continues at coordinate 86,305 of JZKD02S1733555.1, read as the reverse complement.
CTCTTTGCAGGAGTTTTCAGAAAAAGAAACAACTGAAACTCATTCACCCCTTATCCAGATTTCAAACATTCAACATAGAATTCTAGAGCATACACACACACATTGGCATTGAAATAGAATGCACACAGAGAATGCAAACAAGCCTACAACATACCATTTAATAGGTGGTTCCAACAACCATAACAAACACATATATTGGAATCAAAACTTTCTTCTATTAAATCCAGTGCTCCTGTACATGGCCAATAGCAACTAAAAATGCATAAAATTGTTTGTCCTCCTATATTCCTCTCTGCAGCTCTACATCTTATGAATTTTGAATTATGTTTTTAATGATACAAGGGTTGAGGGTGTCTATCATCTGTTTTCCCTCCTACCTCCTATGCTCCTAAAATTGTCTAATCTATTAAATTAAATCTACCTACTTGCATTCATTATGCATAAATGCCTCTACATTCGACAGATGAGAGCAACGCTCAAGAACTATTTACAATCTCCAAAACAAAAAAGTAAGTATGATTCCCTAGCTATTACATTAATGTCCATTCATTAATCTTCAAAACACTTCAAATTGTGCATTGGTGTTTTTCCAGTTGTCTCCTTTGGTTAGGCGCGTGTCTTTGGCTTTATACGATGTTCCTGCATCATACTCCCTCACTTGAAATTTTTCATGAACTCTTGTTCATGAGTTCCTTCATTGTTCATCGATGCTTTTGAATTGTTGTTTCATCCTCCCAACTGGCATCTTCAACTGGATGTCCTTTCCATTTGACCAAGTATTCAAAATACTCTTTTCTCTTGGTCTTTTTGCTAATCCTCTTGTCAATTATGCTTTCCATCTGTGGCTTTTCAGCTACAGGCATTTGTTTTTTCCATTGAATCTTTTCTTGTTTATCTTCTACTTCTTCTTCTTCAGCTCTGTAAGGGTACAAATCTGTGATTTTGAATATCGGTGAGATTCCAACCCCATCGAGTAATTCAATCTCATATGCATTTGTCCCAAATTTCCTTATGACCTTGCACGGTCCAATCTTTTTCATCTTCAACTTGTTGTATGTTCCCCTTGGGAACCTCTCCTTCCTCAAATGTGCAAGAATCAAATCACCAACTTTGAATTGAAGTTCTCGCTTGTGTTGATATGCTCTACGCTTGTACTCTTGACTTGAACTCTACAATCTCTCCTTAATTCTATTGTGAAGCTCCTTCATTCCTTCTGCAAAGTCCTCTGCACTAGCACTCCTGAATTCATCTTGTTTTGAATATTTCAATTCAGAAACTCCCCTTGGTTGCATTCCATATACAATCTAGAATGGACTATGTCCTGTGCTTCTCTTGAGTGAATCATTGTAAGCAAATTCCGTCTGTGGAAAAATGTGATCCCATTCACTGTGGTGTTCAGTCACTAAGCTCCTTAACAAATCTCCCAAGCTCATGTTCACGACCTCTGTCTATCCATCCATCTAAGGATGATATGCTGAGATAAAAGACAAATTTGTCCCCAACTTATTCCATAAGGTCCTCCAAAAATTTCCTACAAACTTGGTATCTCAATCAGAACTGATACTCCTTGGCATGCCATGAAGTATGACGACTTCTTTGAAAAACAGGTTTGCAATATGAGTTGTGTCATTGGTTTTTTGGCATGGTATGAAATGTGCCATCTTTGAAAATCTATCTACCACTACAAATATCGAAACATATCCCCTTTGTGTCCTTGGCAGTCCCAATATGAAATCCATGCTCACGACATCCCACGGCCTTTCTGGTATGGGTAATGGTTGGTATAACCCTGTGTTCTGCCTTTTTCCTTTCATGTGCTGGCAAATTCTGCACCTGTCCACAAATTTCTTCACATCTATCCTCATCCCTGGCCAGAAATATGATCCATTCAACTTTGAGAATGTTTTTTCATGACCGAAGTGCCTGGCCAATCCTCCGTTGTGCTTTTCCTTCGGCAAATTCTCCCTCATGGAGAATTTTGGAATACATAGTTGATTTCCCCTAAACAATAATCCATCGTGTATCATGTATTTAGTCCATTGGCTTCTATCCCTGAGAATTGGATTCTCAGACACCTCATATGCCTCTTTGAATTATGGATCATCCTTGTACATTTCCTTGAGGTTATCAAAACCCAAAGTCTTGACTCTGAATTCCTGCATAAGCAAACATTTCCTGCTCAAAGCGTCAACAACTTTGTTAGCAGTTCCATAAATATGCTTAATCACAAAAGTAAAATTCTGCATGTATTCAACCCATTTAGCATTTTTTTGGTTCAAATTCTCCAGTCAAGTCATGAATTGCAAAGCATGATTATCACTGTATAAAACAAACTCCTTGGGAACCAAATAGTGTCTCCATTTCATCAAAACTTGTATGATTGCATAGAATTCTTTGTCATACGTGGAGTACTTGATCTTTGCTTCATTCAAGTTTTCACTGAAATACGCGATCGACATGTTGTCTTGGCTCAAGACCGCTCCAATGGAAAGTCCACTCACGTCGCACCTGACCTGGAATGTCTTCCTGAAATCTGGCAAAACCAGAATTGGTTGCTCAATGATCTTCTTCTTCAGCAGGTTGAATCTCTTCTCCACTTCCTTCGTCCAGTGAAAAGATTTATGCCCTTTCTTCACCGTATCCATCATCGGTGTGCTAATTCCACTGAATTTTTGGATGAATTTCATGTAGAAGCTAACCAAACCATGGAATCTTCGAACTTCAAACACGCTCTTCGTCGATGGCCAATCCTTAATCACATTTATCTTTTATGGATCCATCTTTAATTCATTTGCAGAGATAACAAAACCCAAATAAATGAGTTATGTCCTCATAAATGACGATTTCTTCATATTGATCAGCAATTTCTCTTGTTGTAACCTCCTCATCACTCCAGCTAAATGCTTTAAATGTTCTTCTTTAGTTTTCCTGAAAATTAATATATCGTCAAGATATACAATGACGAATTTCCAAATGAAATCCTTCAAGACTTCATTCATCAACCTCATGAAACTATTGGGTGCATTTGTTAAGACAAATGGCATGACAAACCATTCATACATCCCTTCATTTGTCTTGAATGTTGTCTTCCATTCATCACCTTCTCTCATTCTAATCTGATGATATCTTCTTTTCAAATCAATCTTTGAAAAAAACTTTGCTCCACTCAAGCAATCCATCAAGTCGTACATCCTTGGCAATGGGAACCTATACATGATGTTAATGTTTTTTATTTCCCTTGAGTCTATACACATTGTTCAGTGACAGTCCTTTCTTGGGTTGAGCACTGTTGAAACAACGCATGGACTCAAGCTCTCCCAAATCAATCCTTTGTCCATTAAGTCTTTGACCTATCTCTTAACTTCTTCATTCTCCTGCGGCATCAACCTGTATGTTGCTTTGTTCAGCAATCTGGCTCCAGGTATAAGATCGATATGATGGATTATACCCCTAATAGGTGGCAACAAACAAGGTAGTTTGTCCACTACTATATCAGCAAATTCTTCCAGCAACTCCTAGATTTCTTCCAGTAAATCATCTATCCTATTGTTGTTGAGAACAATTCTGAGCTTCCTAACCACAATGAATTGTGTGTCTTCCTTCTTCTTGACTTCCTTAAGAAGTTCATTCCCACTCATGAGAAGTACAGTGTTGCTCATCTCTGTTTTCACCTCTTTATTCTTAATCGGCAGGAATATGTGCGTCCTACCACTTTTCTCCAGAGTGTACATGTTCTTTCTCCCATCATGCACCACATTTATTTCATATTGCCATGGTCTACCCAACAATATATGAAAAACATCCATGGGAATGAAATCACATAATATCTCATCTTTATATCCCCCTATTTTAAATTCAACTAAACATTGTTCAGTGACATTTACTTGATGTCCTTTTTGTATCCACAAAACTTTGTATGGGCTTGGATGTGCAACAGTCTCCAGCTCCAGTTTTTCTACCATTTCCGTAGATACAAGATTGTTTGTGCTACTGTTGTCTACTATGACCTTGCATAACCTGTCTTTGGTTTTGCAAGCAGTCTAAAACAGACTGTTTCTTTGGGTTGGGTTCTCTGGCTCCCTTTCTAGTTTCAAGAGAACTTTCCTCATAATCAAAGATCTTTCTCCCTCAGCGTCCTCTGCCTCAACATTCCATCCTTGAGCCTCAACAATGTGAGTTTCACCACCATCTTTCTTCCTATATGAACACTCATAGGATTTATGTCCAGTTTTTCCATAGACAAAGCATTTCACTTCACCTCCTCTGCCTCTTCCTCTTCCTATGACTCGAGGAAAAGTATTCCTATCAGCATATTGCCTCCCCTGTGAGCTTCCTCCTCTCTCAGGCTGAGTTTGAGGTTTCATCCCCTCTTCTTTAGGTCTGAGCTCTATCCTGGGCAATCGTCTTGCCTCTGCTTTGACTTCTACCTCAACCTCTTTGACCTTTCTTTCGGCTCAGCTTCTCTTCATCTTTCAGAGCCATCTGATAAGCATCTTCTATGATTCGAATGGTCATCATGCTCATCTCGTCCTTAATGTCATACCATAGACCATTCATATACCTGGAAACTTTCTCATCATCGCTTTCCCGATGACCTGCTCTGATGTTTATCCTATAGAACTCTTCAGTGTATTCTTTCACTGACATCAACTTATGTCTCAAATTTTGCATCCTTTGAAATGGATTTATTTGATAATCTCTAGGTATAAACTTGGCTTTCATTTTTGCAACCATTCTATCCCATCTTTTGATTTTTTGCTTTCCCTTGCAATGTCTATCAGCCTGCAATTCATCCCACCACAGTGTTTCATGCCCTTTAAGTCTAGTAATGGCATGTTTGACTTTCTTGTCTTCCTCGACATCCTCATAGTCGAAGTATTTGTCTAGAGCTCTAATCCAATCTAGAATCTCTTCAACATCCAAGTTTCCTTTGTACATTGGAATGTCCATTTTTTCCCTAGCACCTATCCTAGCAACGGCCTTGAATAAGCATTCTTCCGCAACATCTTCAACTGCAACTTCTTTGTTTTCATCTTCATTTTCACTTTCATCTTCGTTGATATCCCCAGCATTAATTGTGCACCTCTGTGTTGTCTCCATAGCATCAAGACTGGCACGTAATTCACGCATTTCTCTTTCCACTGCAGGATCAGGAATTTCCCTTTCTCTTCTTCTCAGTGGCATGGCTATAAAATTCCTCTTTTCTCTCTGCTACAGAAAGAAAAGAACTTTTTCTAGGCTCTAATACCACAACTGGTGCAGACCTCCTGCCCTCAGTCTAAGATTCGTGTAGGATCTTCTCTAAACCTCGACAAGGGTTAATTAAACTCCTTGCCTAAGCCCGCAAAGGATTGCGGGTCTCGCGAGTTGGGGTGCTTCAAATATTATGCCCTGGCCCTTGGAAATAACCGAAATGTGAAATGCAAATGGGCTAAGGTGTAAACCCTCTCTTCAACCCCTTTTTCTATAGGACCACAACCAAGCCTTATGCAAGAACCTTTCGCAACTCGCGACTTCATGAGATGGAGCACCAACTTCTCGTGCCCTCCCCTTGAGAATCCCCGAAACACAGCCTGTCAATGAAGGTTGACTCTACTCAAAGAAATGAGCACACGCCACCTGTCACTTCTGCTCTACTTTGCTTACGGGGTGAGTTCTTACCACCTGTCCACATGCATTTTCCGGCTTTCGCGACTCAATCGGACAACCAACAGTCGTTCCCCTTCCTCTATGGATCCCCAACTCTGAAATTGTACCTTCGGTGAGATCGACGACTGTGTGCCTCCCTTGATCCAACGGTTCTGGTTGTATTGGGATTTCTCCACTTGAAAATCTACAACACTTGACCCAAACCACTAGTCACTCGATTCCCCGAATTCCAATACGCGAATTCACATACGAGATCAATGGTCCTTGTTGATCTGGATCTGATGGTCACTAATCCTCCTGAGCTTATGGGTGTTTAAAAGACACTCATTCCTAATCTCTTCATTGTTCTAAGAGATCCAACGATTCACGTGATCTCGACACTTCCTTCTAAAGCGATTCAACCGTCTGATTCAACTTCTCAAGGACTTCTATCCAAATGACTTGGCTTCCTTCATCCAGAAATTAAATCCTATGAACCAATTCAACCTCTGTCTCCCTTTGGAACAATTGAGAGGTTCTAACCCTCCTGAGATTCCACTTGTAACCTCAAGGCCTCCAAAAGGGTCCCTACACGCACTCCTTGTGGAAACCTTCAAATAATCTCTGGTTATTTAGGGTCTTTGACTCTGTGCACTCCTTGCAACAACAGTCTCTCAATTTCTCTCTTGGATTTGTAAAATCCAAGACTCCACCCAGCCTACGCACACCTTGCATGGCTCTGTGCTCTGCTAGCACTCTTTGCCTGTAAAGACAAAATTTGAATCTCCTCTAAGGGTCCTGAGATGAAACACAGAACCTGGTCAACACACTCCTTGCGGACCCTCCATTGCACTCTTTGCAGGAGTTCTCAGAAAGAGAAACAACTAAAACTCATTCACCCCTTATCCAAAATTCAAACATTCAACATAGAATTCTAGAGCATACACACACACATTGGCATTGAAATAGAATGCACACAGAGAATGAAAACATGACTGCAACATACCGTTTAACAGTTGGTTCCGAAAACCATAACAAACACATAGGTTGGTTTTAACTCCCAAAACGAAACCGTCCTTTCGGCCGAGTTTTGGGTGGATATCATAGCTTTCGGTAGTAGCTTCAAGTCATTTTTGAGTTTTTTCAGTTCAGAAAAATTTTGGTTTTTGGCGTGTCTTAGGAAATAATTGAAAATAAAGTCTTCTATTTTGAAAATGTGACTGTTTACTTTCAACAGCTAACATTATGTAAAAAGGCCTATTGTGTGCTGTGGAAAGCAATAGCTTTCAACAGCTAACAGCGTTGTTTCATCAGTCCAAGGTGTTGTGGAAAGTAACGAGGCGCAAGAAGCTCAACAGACAGTTCGCACGTGGCACGATACGGAGAATACTTGCTTTCGCGCTAAGAAATTTTTTAAATGATGTGGCATGTGGTTTTGCTTTCCGCAGCTAAAGTGCGTTTTCATATCAAAGGGTGCGCTGTGGAAAGTATTCACTTTCCGCAGCTAACAGGGGTTTCCGAAGGGTTCGCGTGCTGTGGAAAGTAGCAAGCGAGCCTGATGACAGGGATATTCTCCAAACGCCGTAACTGCATAAAACACAGTTCACGTGCTCATTATCCACGCATGCACGAAATAATGAAGTGATCACCCCACGTCACAACAAGATCCGAGACATGCACTGGTGGAAGCAAGAAATCATGGTAGTTCAAGCTCGTATGACAGGATATGACAGAAATTTGAAATCTTTCCAGAACCGACGCGCAACTATGATCACACCAGAAATGGCAAGTTCATGTCCGGCGACGCAGGTACAGATGAGGCTCAGAGGGTCTGACANTCACGTGCTCATTATCCACGCATGCACGAAATAATGAAGTGATCACCCCACGTCACAACAAGATCCGAGACATGCGTTGGTGGAAGCAAGCAATCATGGTAGTTCAAGCTCGTATGACAGGATATGACAGAAATTTGAAATCTTTCCAGAATCGACGCGCAACTATGATCACACCAGAAATGGCAAGTTCATGTGCGGCGACGCAGGTACAGATGAGGCTCAGAGGGTTTGACACCATCAAATCATGTAAAGTCGGTATTTCACAGGTTATTTCCAGAGTACACCCAAGGTTTGTATTTCACCCAACACAGAGGAGAAGCCGAGACTGCTTTCAACAGCACAGGACAAGGGTTCGAGCAAAAAATTTGCAGAAATCACAGCGGCCAAGTGATAGAGTTATAAAACGATGAAGAAACGTGGTGGATTCCTGTTAAAACGAGAACTCAACGATTTATGTTTTCTGGAATCGCATCCCACAGTTCAAAGATGTTTTGCAAACACAGGTTGCATGGAGTTCGTGAACAGATTGCAGAGTGGGTATCATCAAGCCACAGCTGAGGCCTTTTCAATGTCATTCGATGGTAACAAAGCTCGGGTGGGTTCTGTCGAAATCAAAGTCGATGAGAAGTTTATTGCAGAAGCTACAAGGTTACCTCTGACCGGGCAAAAATGGTTCAAAACCACGGCTCTGAAAAAGCAGGATTTCAAATTCTATCTGAAAGATGGATACAAACATAAAGCCTGGGCTAAAGGAATGCTGAT
>JZKD02S1733555.1:62990-78067 GCA_000966675.3 Picea glauca | reverse complement strand
TGTACTCTGTTTAAATTAGTTCAGCTTATGCTCATGATTTGAATGGAGGATCTTCTCATTGCTTAGTGTGACCCTGCATTACTTATGTATTTGGTTGTATAAACCCTGCATTCTAATGTACTTGGTTGTCTAAGCTATATTCTTCACACCTCTCTTGTTATCTGGTCTCTGATTTACAGTTTCTAAAAGCACTGGTTCATTAAGTTGTTTTTATAAGTAATCTCTTCATTGTGCTATCTTAGTATCCCATTGATCCACCCACTGAAAACCATTCATCTGTTAAGTTACCAGGCATACTTAGTTTACAACCCTAAGTAGTTCCCTGGAGTGATAACAGTTGGAATCAAAACTTTCTTCTATTTAATCCAGTGCTCCTGTGCATGGACAATACCAACTAAAAATGCATAAAATTCTCTGTCCTTCTATATTCCTCTCTGCATCTCTACATCTTATGAATTCTAAATTATGTTTTTAATGATACAAGGGTTGAGGGTGTCTATCATCCATTTTCCCTCCTACCTCCTACGCTCCTAAAACTATCTAATATATTAAATTAAATCTACCTACTTGCATTCATTACGCATAAATGCCTCTACATTCGATAGATGAGAGCAACGCTCAAGATCTATTTACAATATCCAAAACACAAAAGTAAGTATTCTTCCCTAGCTATTACATTATTGTCCATTCATTAATCTTCAAAACACTTCAAAATGTGCGCTGGATATTTTCCAGTTGTCTCCTTTGGTTAGGCGCATGTCTTTGGCTTTATATGATGCTCCTGCATCACACTCTCCTCCCATAGTTGATCCATGATTGAAGGGGAAAGAACTGCAACATTGTTAACTCCACAACAGGGAGGTGAAGACTCCCCCATAATAGGGGTTCATCATCCCTACCTAGATTGAACATTGTGTGGTGAAGAACTCCTAAACGCATTCATGTTGATGAAAGTGGTCTAGCATCACTTGAAGGTAAGTTATCGAACTGTACTATTCGGTATCACTATTATAAAATCATTCAAGAATATTTTGAACCAAAATTCGATGCTACTAAATGTCAATTATTTTTATCTTTGTCACAATCTAGAAGTTTGACTGATATTAGAATAATTTTAGGCATCAAAACAGTCAAAAGTGTAGAAACAAGTCATCGTATAGTATGAAATATTGTAGATGCTTTTCAAAGAATTGGTAAAAAGTCTCGTTCTAAATACTGCAATGCAGCTCGACGTGTTTTGTCCCAGTCAATTGTTAGCAAGATTACAAGAAATCATCGTTTGCTAAAAAAACCCTCTCACCTCTTGAAATGCAATGTCAAAACCCTTAGAAAGTATTTTGATAGACGAGATATCCTCGACACAAGTGACCCAACATATTTGTGGGCCTTCACTAGAAGGCTACCTTGTTCTAAATTGAAGTTAATTGGATCGATTAAGGGACTAGTTCATGATTTCTAGCATGATAACACAAGGCCCTCTTCCAACCAAAAATATGTACTAAAATTAAGAAGGGCATATAGGGACCGTGAACCCCATATTAAACACTATCTTGACATTACACAAACATAATTGTATGAGAGATTCAGAACAGTACATAGTGCACTTAACTTGGGCCAAAGATGTTTCCATAAATGCAAGCCTTGGTATATTCGAATAAACACAATTAGTAACACGTGTTGTTTTATATATCACATTCAGTATGGTTATTATTATGACACATATCTATATATATTTTTTTTTTTTCACAACACACTTTTGCAGGAATGCCCAATTATATTGCCACCATTGTCATCTAGAGACTTTATTCACAACATCTTGTGTACAAGTCCAACGGGTTTTACATTTTATCAAAATTCATCCTTATATGGTACATGCCCCAGGTGTGGTGGAATGACATTACTAAGCAAGTGAATCCATGTAAACGATGAGTATGAATTGGGGAGGAAGGAGGTTTCCTTTCCTTGCCTTACCTTGCCTTCACTTGCCTTGCCATGACTTTCCTTAAATTTCCATGCCTTTCTTCACTTTCCTTGCCTTATCACTTCCCATGCCATGCATTTACTTCACTTTACTTATCACTTTCCATGCCTTGCCTTCACTTGCCTTTCCTTGACATGCCTTTCCTAAACATATGTAATAAGCACTGAGCAAAACCATAGTGTCAGAGATACTCCAAGACATGTTTTTTCAGTGGAAAAAATAATAGTAGAGGGGCCCCCTTAGTTGAAACCCAGTGCTTTGGATCCAATGCAACTGATGGTTCTCCCATCCAAGTTCCGGTTTGAGTTTTATCATGAGTTGAAACTCGACTCTTCAAGCCATTCATGGACATGTTGTCAATTTGTTCTGGGGGCATAAAATTCAAATTGAGAAACATAATAGAGTTATGTAATCTCCCAAAAGTATATTTGTCCAAGGACCACTTGAATAAACTACCCGAAAATTCCTGACACAATGTTCTTGAAAATCGACCTCCTCTTCAAAAATTGCACTATGCCTCATTGACCAAAACCCTAGTGTCGGAGATACTCCAAGATAAGGTTTTCTGGTGGAAAATATGACAATGGAGGGGGGGGCCTAGTTGAAACCCGGTGCTCTAGATCCAATTCAACTATAGGTTCTCACATCCAAGTCCTGGTTTGAGTTTTATCGCAAGTTGCAACTCGCCTCTTCAAGCCATTCAGAGACATGTGGCCAATTTGGTTTGGGGGCATAAAATCCAAAATGAGTGGAAAAACAGAGTTTCATAAGTTCCCACAAGTATATTTGGCCAAGTACCATGTGACTACACTACCCATAAATTCCCGACACAATGTTCTTGAAAATTGACGTCCTCTTCAAAAATTGTGCTATGCCTCTTTGACCAAAACCCTAGTGACAGAGATACTCCAAGATATGGTTTTTAAGTGGAAAAAATAACGGCGGAGGGCCCCCCCTAGTTGAAACTCGATGCTCTGAGTTTTGGTTTGAGTTTTAACACAAGTTGCAACTCACCTCTTCAATTCATTCAAGGACATGTGGCCAATTTGGTCTGGGACACAAAATCCAAACCGAGTGGCATAACGGAGTTTTGTAAGCTCCCACAAGTCTATCTATACAAGGACCACATGACTACACTACCCACAAATGCCTGACACGGTGTTCTTGAAAATCGACCTCGTCTTAAAAAATTGCACTATGCCTCATTGACCAAAACCCTAGTGTCGAAGATACTCCAAGATATGGTTTTTCAATGGACAAAATGATAGTGGAGGGGCCTCCTTAGCTGAAACCCAGTGTTGCAAATCCAATGCAACTGAAATTTCTCCCATCCGAGTCTCGGTTTGATTTTTATCGCAATTTACAACTTGCCTCTTCAAGCCATTCAGGGACATGTGGCCAATTTGGTTTGGGGTCATAAAATCCAAAAAGAGCAGCATAACAGAGTTTTGTAAGCTCCCAAAAATATTTTTTTCTAAGGACCACGTGACTACACTACCCACAAATTCCCGAAATTATGTTCTTGAAAATCGACCTACTCTTCAAAAATTGCGCTATGCACCATTGACCAAAACCCTAGTGCCGGATATACTCCAAGATACGGTTTTCCGGTGGAAAAAATGACAGCGGAGGGCCCCCCCTAGTTGAAACCCGGTGCTTCAGATCCAATTCAACTAGCAGTTCACCCATCCAAGTCTTGGTTTGATTTTTATCGTGACTTGCAACTCGCCTCTTCAAGGCATTCAGGGACGTGTGGCCAATTTGGTCCGGGGGCATAAAATCCAAACCGAGTGGCATAACGAAGTTTCGTACGCTCCCACAAGTCTATTCGGACAAGGACCACGCGAATACACTACCCACAAACTTCTGACACAGTGTTCTTGAAAATCGACCTCCTCTTCAAAAATTGCACTATGCCTCATTAACCAAAACATTGGAATTCTCATGCAATTATTTTTATACAAGAAATATGGAATAACAAGTTGTAGAATTAAATTCTTAATGAATCCTTTGATTGTAATTTTTATGTATGAATTATTTGATGGCATCGAAATTGAATGCAAGTCAAGGCATGGCAAGTGAAGGCAACCAATGGCAAGTGAAGGCATGGCATGGAAAGACATGGTATGGAAAGATAAGACATGGCAAGTGAAGGCAAGGAAAGGCATGGCATGGTATGGAAATGCATGGCATGGAAAAGGCAAGGCATTGCAAGTGAATAAAAGGAAAGGCATGGAATGGCATGGCATGGAATGACATGGCAAGGCATGGGATTTCAAGGCATGGTATGGAAAGGAATGGTATGGAAAGAAAAGACATGGCAAGTAAAGGCAAGGAAATGAATGGCAAGGCATGGCATGGAAAGGATGGAATGGTATGGAAAGGCATGGCATGGAAAAGGCAAGGCATGGAAAGTGAATGCAAGGCAAGACATGGAATGGCATGGCATGGGATGACATGGAAAGGCATGGGATGGAAAGGCATGGTATGGAAAGACAAGACATGGCAAGTGAAGGCAACGCAAGGCATGGCAAGGCATGGCATGTCAAGGCATACCATACCATACCATACCAATTCAAATGAAAGGGATATTATACAAAGGCAAGGAATACCATACCATACCATATCAATTCCATACCATACCATACCATACCAATGCCAATGCATACCATACCATACCATACCATTGCCAATGCATACCATACCAAGGCAAGGCACGACATACCATACCATTGCTATACTATATCATACCATACCATTGTTATACTATACCATACCAAACCATTGCCAATGCATACCATACCATACCATACCATACCATTGCCAATGCATACCATACAAGGCAATGGAAATGCATAACATACAAAAACAAGGCAATGGAAATGCATACAATACCATACAAGGCAATGGCAAGGCAATGCATATCATACCAATACATACCATTGTCAATGCATACCAATGGTAATGCCAATACATACCATGCCAATGAAAATGCATACCAATGCCATTGCCAATGCCAATGCATACCATTGTGATACCATGGTATGCAATGGTATGTAATGTTATGCAAAAGAAATACCATGGTATGTAATGCTATGCAAAGGCAATACCATGGTATGCAATTGTATGTAATTCTATGCAAAGGCAATACCATTGCCTATGCATACCAATGGTATGCATAGGCATTGGTATTTTCGTTGCATACCATTGGATACCAATGGTATGCAATGGTATTCATATCAATAGTATGCATACAATTGTGATACCATGGTATGCAATGGTATGCATACCATTTGAATACCATGGTATGCATACAAAAATAAGAAAACTACCACTAAAACCCTAAAACAACTAAAAATCTTGTATGCATACCATGGTATACATACCAATGAAATGCAATGGTATGCATACCATGGTATGGATACCAATGGTATCCATACCATGGTATGCATAGGCAATGGTATTTTCATTGCATACGATGGAAATTGTATTGCAATGGTATGAAAAGTAAATACCATTGTCTATGCATACCATTGCATGGTATTGCAATGGTATGCAATGGTACTCATAGGAAATGGTATTGCCTTTGCATACCATTGCATACCATTGCATACCATTTCCATCGTATGCAACGGTAATACCATTGCCTATGAAAACCATTGCAATACCATGCAATGGTATGCAATGATATGCAAAGCCAATACCTTTTCCTAGCCATACCAATGGTATGCATAGGCATTGGTATTTCCTTTGCATGCCATTGCATGGTATTGCAATGGTATTAAATGGTATGGAAAGGAAATACCAATGCCTATGCATACCATTGGTATGCATAGGCAATGGTATGTATACCATTGCGATACCATGGTATGCAATGGTATGAATACCAATAGTATGCATACCATTGCAATACCAAGGTATGCATACAATTGGTATGCATACCATTTCAATACCATGGTGGTATGCATACTTGACAATCCCTAAGAAAACTACCACTAAAACCCTAAGACAATTAAAACCCTAAAAATAACCTATAAATGGTATGCATACCAACAGTATGCAATGGTATGCATACCATTGTAATACCATGGTATGCATACCATTGTAATACCATGGTAGGCATACCATTGTAATACCATAATATGAAATGGTATGCACACCAATGGTATGTTATACTTGAGAATCCCTAAGACAACTACCACTAAAACCCTAAGACAACTAAAACGCTAAAAATAACCTATAAATGGTATGCATACCAATGGTACATGCAATGGTATGCATACCATTGCGATACTATAGTATGCATACCATTTCAATACCATGGTATGCATACGTTAGAATCCCTAAGACAACTACCACTAAAACCCTAAAAATAACCTATAAATGGTATGCATACCATTGCGATACCATGGTATGCATACCATTGCAATACCATGGTATGCATAACAATGGTATGCAATCGTATGCATACCAATGGCATGCATACCATTGCAATACCATGGTATGCATACCAAAGGTATGCATACTTGAGAATCCCTAATACAACTATCACTAAAACCCTAAAAATAACCTATAAATGGTATGCAATGGTATGCATACCAATTGTATGCCATACTTGAGAATCCCTAAGACAACTACCACTAAAACCCTAAGACAACTAAAACCTAGAAAATAACCTATAAATGGTATGCATACCATTGCAATACCATGGTATGCATACAATAGTATGCATACCATGGTATGGATACCAATGGTATGCAATGGTATGCATACCATTGCATACCATTACAATACCATGGTATGCATACTTGAGAATCCCTAAGACAAATACCACTAAAACCCTAAGACAACTAAAACCCTAAAAATAACCTATAAATAGAGCCCCTCTCGTTGATGATATACAATTCATTTCATGTAAAATTGATGGCTTACTTGAGAATCAAGATAGTTTGAGAGAGACAACTTGAAATAGTTGCAATCATCAACAAGTCAATATACACATTCTGCAAGTAATGAAATTGTATCATAGATATCAAATTTGGAAAATCATTAGTATCTTTTTCAATTTTTACATTTTGAATATCGCATCATTGATTAAATATAAGATGTACTATACTAGCATGTACCCTCATAAAAGTAGTTGATCTATATCAATCTATTTATCGGAGACACATAATTTACCCTTTCACATGTGCTAACTTTCTATTAGGTTGGAGGAAGGAAAACGTGTAAGGAATTACTTTCTAGATAGAATTTTGGTACCATTACTTTCTAGATATATTTTTGGTAGCATAGCATTACTAAATAAATGTTATTAATAATTGATGGGTTGAACAAAATTTTCAAATACCCACTACACAATCTCAACAAACATTTGCATTAATGAGTCTTTCACTAGTCTTTTTAGCATTTGTGAAGGGTTACACATAAATCAAATGATTTTATATATGTCATGCATAGATAGAGGATATTGTGTGTGCCCTAGAAAAAAACATTGAGATCAAATGTGTGTGCCCATAAGATATTCCTTAACGCGTAATGAAAATATTTATAATCGCTAAATAGAAACAAATAAAGGGATTAATACAAATAAAATTCATACACTTTGGAATTCAAACACTTTGAAATTCATATGTTCATAAACATAAAATGTAGAAACAATGAGATTCATAAAAAGTGTGGCATGAAATGTATATATATATACTCAATGTCATCTAAATTGTACATGTTTTACAAAATGGAAATTTGTGCCTAGTATACATGTTCCCTAACATAAAAAACATCTATATCATAGCCTAGATACAATATGGTAGTAGTTGGTCAATCATTTTTGATTTCCACCCTCGCCACCCTTAGGAGCATCCTGGAAATCTATCTTTCTTCTCTTGCTCGAGGATGCACCTTGAGAGGTTTTAGGCCTGGGTGTGCTTCGACGCTCTGGAGACTCCACAAACAATAAACAATGTTATAAGTTTTTTTGATCAATTAATTAATAGACATACAAATTGATACTTTTTAATTTAACCTAAGACAACTCACAGCATATGAAATTGTTAATCGTGAGGGTGTTACCCTCCTCCATGACCTCAATCTCTCGGCAATGCCACCCTGCATCAATTACAAGGATCAAGTCAAGAAAATTAAACAAATATGCATAAAAACAAATTCATGAAACATGAAAAGTTATCATCAATTCATTATCTCATTGTGAATATCTCAGGAATCGATGGAGATTCATTAGAAGATGGAGCACTAGGTTGTACAACTTGCTCTGAGACAAACTCTACTATGGTAGTCTCTATCGATGGGGTCGAAAGTGGTGGTGGAAGTGGGTGGTAGACATGTGGGTTGTGATGGACCCTCATAGGTTGTACAAGTGATTCCAACACCCTATGCTTGGGAAAAGGCAACCCAGAAGAAACGTCCAGGTGCCCAGGGGGTGTAATACTACTATACCTAGCAAATATATTGTCACCCTGCATACATATGAATAAAATTGAACTATTAGTACCAAATAATAAAATTCAAAAACATAAACACAAACATTTTGAGAATTATACAATATTTAACTTTACACATGATACATGTGACCTTGGTGACTAGTCCATGCAAGATGGACAATCCCTAGCATTGCCTGGTGCCATATCCTGTAGAAACAAGAGAACATATAGAAAAAATTGAGAATTTCATAAAATAAAGAAATGTCTGTGTTGAATCTATAAAATGTGATACATACCTGTGTGTAAGGTGCACCCAATGAACATGTTGTATCTACTGCTACTTCAGTGGTGGGGCTAGGAACTGATGCATCCATAGGTGTAGAGGATTATTGTTGGGACTCAACAAATGCAAAGAAACATACAATTAAATATCTATATAAATACACAAAATAAAAAATAAATATATAACGATGAAGAACAAAAAAAAAGAGTTAAGATACTAACCTCCTTCATGAAGCTATGTTGTCCAGTGGGCTCTATAGTCCCATAGCATGTTTTCCCGCAGCTAGAGCATCTGTGAGGTACACATGGATGGTTGTTATGTCCATGTGCCCTCTCCTCACTATGCTCTCATGTGCATGTTGATGCTCCAAACCCCCTATTAATTTCACTGGCATGCACCTCCGGTCGAGATGGTGAAACAAAGCTATTATGTTGCACTAGTCTACGAGTTAATGAGGAGATGGCTAGATGTACCTATTGCAAGTTCTCTGCAATAGGAGGATGTTGGGTAGGGGGGTCAGGCCTTTGCCTAGGGGGACAGGGACCTAACTCAGGGTCACACCTGGCCTGATATTGGTCATGTGAAGACCCTTGACCCACCCCTTGGAAGTCACTAATGTCAAATTAGTTGATATGTTTACCCATAATAAACTCAAACCAAAATTTCCTTATAAAATATAAGGGCATCTCCTTGTTATTGCAGGGAGGTTTATCAAAAACCATGTACTAGCTATTCATCCAGTTTTGACTAATTTGGGGATGGATGCACGAGTCAATGGATATGTGTTTCCTGGTCAATGGTAGTTCTTTTCCATTTCTAGGATCCCTAAAAATAGAAAAAAAAAATTGTTTTGAAATGCCCAATTCTTTGAACTGGATTCTATCCAAACTAGTGCTATCATACTCGTACATTCTTTCCCTATAGTAAAAAATAGATTTCAATTTACCTTGGTCAATTGCAATGGATTAGACAATGATGTCCAAAGAAGTGGCCAAGGAGACTCTGTTAGGTTCTCTAGTCTCCCTTAATTGTTCCTCAAGGTTTCTTAATATCACCAACCCCTCATAAATTTCATTGTTTACATTCTGTGGTGGTGGTGGTGGGATAGGGTTTTAATCTTCTTGGTTTTCTTGTGAGGGGTTTAAATTTTCTTGGGGTTTCAGTGTATTGTATATGCAACAATTTAACATCCATGTAAAGTAAATTAGTTTCCTTTTTTATTTAAAATACTAAATTACATTTTTTTTTCAACTTAGATTATTGGGAGCAATATATTTAATTAGATTGACCAAATTGGATTAAATTTAAGATAAATGTAATATACCTGGACACATTATGATGGTGGTGGTGGAAATATCCTCTCTTTCTTCCTCCTCTCTTAACATTATTTTTCCAATGAGAAATGTGATCCAAGTGGATATTGGTGGCCACCCACCTATTCCAACTGGCTCCTCTTGACAATTTTTAGTTCAACACGTTCCTCTGTAATTATTTGTAATTGTGGGTTCTACACTTCTGGGGTTGTCTAAAGACGTACATTTCTTCCAGGTGGAGATTGGTGGCCTCCCACCTAATCCAACTGGCTTATTTTGGATGTTTTCATGTAAGTACATCTTTCTATACTTCCAGGGCCGTTTTGGGGCCCTAAACAATGTTTTTTTTGTCTTTACACAATCAAACTATAGACAAAGTCAAAGATTGACAACATAATGTGTATTTCTCGAAAAGACCTTTCCAATGGGCTATCACACACCTAAAAAAAATGTCGTATGCAAAATTTACGACCCCGGGAAGTTGAGGTACCAACTTATGCATCGGGGCCCACATAACTTTTGGTGTTTCACCTCCTAGAGTTAGGTTTTTTGGATGTTTAGCATTTTGGCATTCATGAGTAATATTAAAGATGCCTCTGGAGCCTCATTGTAATCATTCTGCTCAAATGGATGCATGTAGCAGCCACATCTCTTCTCAGAGATAGCTACCACCATTCGAGCAAGTTGTTTGTAGTTCTGCAATTTTACAGTTTCAACCTATTTCATTTATTCAATAGAAGTTATTGTTCACTGGATATTTGTTATTGTTCTCCATATCTTTGTGTTATTGTATTCAGTATGTTATTCATTTTGTTCCATTCATAAATCTCGATTAGTGGTATCAGAGTGGTCTTCTCTTCATTTATTTTTCTTCATGCATGTCCCCGACCAGATCTTGGTACAAGAAGTTGGGACTCGAACCAGTAGAGCTTTTGCAAGATCGATCACGTCAAACCCAAAAACAACCCATGGGGGACAAAAATAAATATGATGGAGCAGGAGAACCTCTTAAAATTTTTCTCAAGGAATCCATTGCATGACAAAGGAACAAAATGATGGACAACATTGCACAGATCCTTTGACGGTTTCCCACATGATAAGCATCTCCATCAAGCGACCATGCAACCCCCTTCAAGTATAGGTAAATTTTGACATTCCATTATTTGAAGTATTGATAGATGTAGATGTTGTAGATAAATGGTTGAATATTCTTGAAGCGTATTTTTCGATCCAAATTTTTTTCGATGGGGAAAAGATTACTTTTTCACTCCTCAAAGCCATCACCCATGTTAAGGACCGGTGGGATACTTACTTTGAGAAAAGGGCCATAGAGGAATATGCAATATTTGTAGTCATCGCCACATGGGATTCCTTCAGGGATGTCATTAAATAATATTACTACCATGTTGGAAGCTACAAGGACCTGTACACAATATGGACCACCCTCCTTCAGGAAAGGGACCAGACAGTGACAAATTTCACCAATATTTTCCATACCTTGTGCACCAAATTGGGTATCAAAGACTCTGAGCAAAATTTGGTGCTCAAATACCGCAGTTGTTTTAATAGATACATTCAAACAGAAAGGTATTTTTTGGACATCACATCATTGGGCATGACTTATAGATATGTTTTCAAGATCAAGTAGAAGAGGCAAGAGTTTCGATCTGCAAACTCCTCACAGTCGAAGTAGCGAAAAGGCAACCCCAACCCACACAAGGGACATATCAAATATGACCACTCTTAGGACAACCATTCCAAGCCGCAACAAAATAAGGTTAATGAGAATTTGAATAAGGACACGTGAAAATGGTGCAAATACCATAAAATCCCTTGGCACAACACCAAAGAATGTCGCTCCAAGCATTCACTCGTGGCCGAGATGAAATCTTCTAATTCAGAGTCCGATTTTGACTCTGAATCAAATCCAGAAGGAGAGAAGTGGATTATTGATGATGAAACCAGTGCCACTGTCACTACCACCAAATTCCAGGCAAGCGAACCAGAAGAATTGAAGGAAGGGGAATGCCTCTTTCACTCATATATGTGGGTAAATGGGGTTGTGCTTCACTTCATTGTCGATAGCGGCAGTTAGAAGAAATTGATCTCAATAGAGGTCGTCAAGCGATTGTACCTGTCGATGACACAACACCCGCAACCCTACACCATCTGTTGGCTTCGCCAAGGAAGAGATCTATGTGTTATCCAACAGTGTCGTCTGACCTACGACATCAAGCCTTTCAAATACGAGGTATTGTGTGATATTTCTCCCTTTGAAGTTTTTTATTTTCTTTTAGGAAAACCATATTTGTGGAAGTGACATGTTGTGTATGAGTCTAGATCCCCCAATGTTATTATTACTTTGGGTAGACAATTGTACAGGATACCAGAGGTAGTGCCACCTACCTCTATTTCTTTAATATCTGCTAAGAAATGCATTAAGGTCATTTCACATATCGAGAAGTTCATCTTATTTGCGATCCATGCTCAGAGTAAGAAAAAGGTCTCTTTCACATCTGTGGCCTCTACACAGAGCCTCTCTTTGCACCAAAAGAAAGTGGAGGAGATCGTGGAATAGTATGGATACATCTTCTCCTCACCCATGAGGGTACTGACGCATTACCAAGTCAAGCATCTAATTAATCTAACCCTTGGTGCACCTCTGCCTAATGGACCAGTCTATCATCGCTTGTTGATGGAAAATGACAAAATCAAGTGTCAGATCCAAGAGTTGCTTCAAAAGGGGCACATCAGACCCAACTCCTCCCGTTGCAGAAGCCTGATTATACTAGTGCAGAAGAAATACAGTACCTGGTGGCTTTGTATTGATTACAGAGCATTAAACAAAATCACAGTCTGAAACCGATACCCAATTCCCAGAATTGATGACCTTCTTGAAAAACTCAAGGGGGGGGATTTCTTCATCAATATTGATCTAAATTCTAGCTACCACCAGGTTCCCATCGAACCAACTGATGTATGGAAGAGAAATTTCAAATCTAAATAAGGTGTCTTTGAATGACTGGTCATGCCCTTTGGATTAACAAATGCACCAAACACTTTCATGAGGTTGATGGATGATGTATTGAGACCCTTCACCAACTCTTTTGTGGTGGTATATTTGGATGACATCCTCATCTTCATCAGAACTTGGGAGGAGCACATGCAACATATTCAACAAGTTTTGAGCACTTTGCAACAACACAAGCTATATGACAACTTAGAAAAATGTTCCTTTCACATGAACAGAGTCCAATACTTGGGATACATTGTTGATCAGCATGGGGTACATATTTATCCAGCTAAGATCCAAGTCATTCATGACTGTCCAGCCCTAACCACACTAACCAAGCTTCAAAGCTTCTTGGGACTAGCCAACTTCTACCAACGGTTCATGTTGGGTTTCTCCCATATTGCATGGGCCCTCATCCAAGTGACCAAGGGTGGTGGCCAAGAAAATTCTACGTGGGGGGAGGAACAACAACGATCATTTGATAATTTGAGGCATCACTTGTGCTCATCTCCAGTAGTCTCCTTACCCGAGCTGCAACAACCGTCCAATATTGAGACTGATGCATCCGTCTATTCTGTAGGTGCAATTCGCACTCATCATGGTCATCTAGTAGCATACCATAGTGAGACACTCTCATATACTATCTAGAAATACCCCACATATGACAAAGAAATGTATCCCATTGTACAATCATGTCATCAATGGAAGCATTATATTTTGGGAAAGGAGACAATCATCCACACTGTTCACAAGCCTCTGCAGTTCATACAATCACAGGGGAATTTAAAGAACGACTGCCATCAAAAGTGGTCCACCTACCTGCAATTGTTCCATCTCAATGGATTACCTCCCATGGTTGCACTCACCACCGTGCTCCATTCCTGTGGGCATGAGGCATCTGAGTGGCCCCAACTTTATCAGTAAGATCCGAACTTTGCCACCACCTATCAGTTCTTGGGTACAGGTGTGAATCTCATCAATTTTCACATTCAAGACAGACTGCTATGCCATTTGGGCCATCTCTATGTTCCTGTAAGCAAGTGTTCAAAGATGATTTGGGAGGCTCACTACAGTAGGATGGTAGGACATTTTTGCATGGAGAAAATTGTGGTCATTCTACATAAACATTTTTATTGGCAAAAACTTCGACAAGATGTCATCAAGTATATCAGATCTTGCATTACCTATGTCATTGCCAAGCCAGGCATCAAGAATCAAGGCTTATACACCCCTCTTCCTACTCCTAAGAGGCCTTGGGAATCCATCTCAATGGATTACATGTCTGGCCTTCCGTCCACCAAGCAAGGAAATGATTTTGTACTTGTGGTAGTTGATTGATTTTTGAAAATGACCATCCTCACAGCCTGCAAGAAGAGCATCACAGTGACAGATACTACCAAATGCTTCTTCGAATGAGTGTGGGTCCATTTCGGGGTACCACAACCATCATCTCCGATTGGGACAGCAGGTTCCGCAGCACATTTTGGTCGATTCTCTAGTCATTGTTGGATACCAAGCTCACTAAATCCACTGCTTTCCACCCCCAAACTGACGACCAAACAGAGGTCATCAATCAAATTATTATGCATATCATGTGCATGTACAACTCTAAACATCCACATACACAGGATGATAGTCTTTCCTATGTTCAACACAGCTACAATAGAGCTCTCCATAGCTCCACTGGCCATAGCCCATTTTAGGTGTGGTTGGTATTCCAACCCTTGGGTCCCATTGATGTTACACTACCTCTTGCAACCACACAGGTAGATTCTTCCCATGTTCAGTCTAAGGCCAACAAAGTCATCATATTAATTGAGCAGATTCAACACATCCGCCAATAGGTCCATGAGATTTTGCAGAAAGCCAATGCCAAGTACAAGCACCGCCATGATCAACATCGAGTACCGCACAAATTTTAGGTGGGAGACAAGGTCTGGTTACATAGTAGCGGAGTTTACTATTGTTGCACAGAAAAGCAAGGCGTTCAATCTTAGTCCTCTGCTCCGGAGAGAGAGAAGGTCAGATAGGCTCCTAGCCGACTGCT
>JZKD02S1733555.1:43218-54443 GCA_000966675.3 Picea glauca | reverse complement strand
AAAAGTTTTTTATTTATTTTCAATGGTTTTTTTCCTGTATAAATGATTTTTTTAAAAGCTTTAAAATTTATTTGTGAAACCATAGTGGAGATAGTTATTATTGATTGGGGTAAAATATCATCTAAAATGATTTACTATTGAGCTTGAGTAGATTTGAGTGGTTAATTTTGTATAATTCGAGAGCCTTAATGGTTTTTCAGCACACTAAATCTATTTTTGCATTCATAAATGCAATTTAAATAATAGAAGATTGTGATTTCCTGTGGATTTATATCGCCGGATTCCAATGAAAATGACCAAAATATAGAAAATTTAGACAATGCCATAATTTGTAAATTTACATGGTTATAACAATTACACAACACCATAATTTGTAAATTTGCATGGCTATAACAATTATGACTATGAAGGATAATAAAGTCAAATTCTATAAGTGAATAATCAAACTGAAATTTTGAATGCTTGCATACATTGTCTAAAAATCCACAGGGGAATATAGTAGCTAATAATGGTGTTAAATGTGGTGATGCAATGGGGGAGTCTTGTACTTCTTACACATCGTTGCAGGAACTCATTAGGTGTAATAGTGACCACTCACAACAAATATATTGCAATCAATCCCATCACCAATAATTTACCAATGGAGCATCCTCACATTTGTCCTTGACATGGTACCATCTAGGAACCACAACAACAAACACCAAGTGATGAACTTAAGTGACACCCATTGTTGGCACCCAAAGTTTTAGGTCCAATTTTGTGTGCGCACAAAAACAAAGTTTTGTGCACTCATTTCATAGTTGTGCATGCATATAAGGAAATGCACAGAGAAAATAGAAAAAGGGCACATGGGACCGAGTTTTTTTAGTAGCTCTCCAAGTATAAAGACTACCAAGTGTGCAATAGTCCGAGTTTTGTCAGTTGTGCTGGAAAACAAGAAGATGCCCGCCAAAATCAAGAAAACAATCACTAGGAAATATCTCAGAATGATTATTTCAAGCATCAGATGAAGACATGGGGCGACCAAAAGATGATTTGGCCAAACAATTAATATTTCCCCTGATGTAGAGAGTCTACATGGAGCACTAGCAAGAAACATAAGTGTGCAAGGTAGTTGGATCAAATAAAAAAGTGAAGCAGAGAAGAAAGAGACAATGCTCCCGAACAACAAAAGTTATAAAAATGATCTCTAGACTCAGAACAAGAGTTCGCTAGTTTGTATGTAAAACAATTGATTGGCTATCAGCCTTGTTATAACCCTAAATTTCTCTAAACATGCATACCTGGCATTTGGTCCTCTTACTTGCATTTTTTGTCAATCCATCACTGAGTTGCTCCTCTAAAAAAACCATTTTTTGAAGATGTATGCGCCCTACACCAATATTTCTCACGTACATACGCTGGTTGCACCACTACAGCCCACGTACGTACACATGTTGCACCACTACAACCCACTTATACTTCCAAAAGTTGCAAAACATTAAAAGTTGCAAAGAATTTGCTGAGATTACAAGCTATTAGGTAGTTTCCCAACTAATCCATCGCCTATAGCCCGTCACCCAACCGAATAACCATCATTTTGTCATATAAAAGGAGGTGTTGGGGTCTCATTCCACATCTAGACATAAAAACATTGAAACTCTGTTCATTTCACATCCCCTCCTTGCCCCAAGTAATTGCAAC
The DNA here is from genome assembly GCA_000966675.3 of Picea glauca. Lineage (NCBI taxonomy): Eukaryota > Viridiplantae > Streptophyta > Pinopsida > Pinales > Pinaceae > Picea > Picea glauca. Next base: position 52,760 of record JZKD02S1733555.1, on the reverse strand, counting down.
CCTTTTGTGAGAATTACCTCGGAATTCCCCAATTTGTCCTTCCTTCCTCCATCAGAAACTCATTTTACTTCCTAAGAAGAAGGTTGAGAGGAGAAGCCATATGGAGGTGCACTTGGACCTTGGTGAAGAGGAGCCTAGACCAGGTTCATGGAGCAGTAGCCGGCTTTGGTTGTAAGTGATCATTGTATTATCAATAAAAGAAGTACTTTTCCTACATCCCAAATCATGGCATGTTGAATGTTTCTAATGATTTATGTTTTAATATTCTAACGTCTAACCCTAATTTGTGTATGAATTGCATGCTTGTAGCTTTATGCTTGTCTGTCTTTGAATGCAGACCAGCCTTGGGAGGAGGCATGCAACCAACGAATCTTTCAAGCGTAAGAGGATCATCAACAGATGCGGAGTAGAGGCATAGTTACCTGATCCTTCTCATTTTTCTTTTCTTGTATGAGTCTAGGGTTTGTTTGGGGTAGTTAGGGAAGTAGGAGACTTTTAAACGGTTATTGATCTGCCTACATTGTAAACCCTGGTGTAGCCATAGAGGGGGGGGGGGTTTCCCGCTAGCTGAACTAGAAACCATACTGGGGAAACCTATGGGGGTTTAGGGGATTTTTGGGTGTTTGATTGGTTTTCTTGTACCTTTCGAGTATATGATTTGAGTCTGATAAGTCTTTTAAGGGATTCTGGTCACCTATTGGTGCCATACCAATTCTCCCTTCCCTATCAGTGAGTCTATTTTTATTTCTTTTTTTTGAAAAATTATAGAGGTGTACGTGTCAGTGCCCTACAATGGGATAGCCCACGTGCATATGTGCCCTATCTAGTAAACAACCCGCGTACATACGCAGGTTGTTGAAACAACAGTAGCGTACTTGGTTCAAGAAATTGTTTTTGAAAAAGAGACATCCAACCTCTTTCTTGATTGAGGTTTTACTTCTCAGGGTTTCTTAACAAAGTTCAGTGTCTCTGTTTTTATAGTCATAGTTTGGGTTAGATGTGACTTTTCTAGTATTTTTGAAAGGTTTCTTGCGTTTACTTCTGAAAGGGTTTTAAGCGAGTCTTTGAGTTTTTGATCAGCCTGTTTGGTGTCTTTAGTGACTTCTTGGGATCCGTAGTGGGCCAAAGGTCATTTTTCTGTCTTGTCTTGTATTTTCTTTTTCCCCTTTCATTTGCTTTAAAGAAAAGAGAAAAAATATTTATTTCAAGTTTTTCCTATTTGAAGCATTTTCGAAAAAAAAAAGGAAAAATAATTTTCTTTCTTAGTTTGGTAAAGTAGTTGGAGTTAGTTATTTTACTTGATAGGAAAAAGAGTTCATTTTTTAAGTTCTTTATTGATTTCTTAGAACTTAAGTAGCTCGTAGTCAAGCGAAATTTCGTTTTAGGTCTTCTTTTTTAATATCTTGAAAAAAGTTAGTTATGAAAAAGTTGGTTACAAAGAGCTAGTTGTGAATCTGTATTTTTCACTAGAAGTAATTTTTCTTTCAAATTCGTTTATTCCTCCTCTTTTCATCTCTCATACACATCACTAGTTTCACTGCCATATCCTTTGAGTTAAAATAGGCCATTTAAAACAAACGCTAAATTTAAAATTAATTAGACTTTTATGTTTGTAGGGTCAATCAACTAGTTTAGGGTAGAGCCTTGAATTAGGTTGGAGAGGAAACCTTCATAAAAAAACATTGGAGTCAGAGCTAGGGAGTGTAAAATTCCAATCACATGAAAGTTATCCGGGACCCCCTTCTAACACAGGGGCTAAACACGAGGTTGTGTGAGGAAAGACAATGGAGATAACACTTCCAAAGCCAGACTAAACATAGTGGGGAATGCATATTAAGGATCGGTCGTGGGATACTATCGCTCACATTTGCCTATGGAGCTTCGTGGACCTCGAATCCATTCGAGATCCTTAGTTTCCTTCTAGACCACTTGCTTTCGATACCCTTGATAGGTTTCAGACTTGTTATCCTACTCATTGCGGTCCACCCGACTATCGATTGTACCTGCATGGTCACTGTTTACGAGTTGGAAACTTAGTTGCCTTTATTCTAGGGACTTACATTGGTGATTGTGGGGGTGTACTGTGATACCTAGGGAAGATGTCGTGTCACACTTTGCAGAGTATACCTGGAGTGTGCTTCCATGTTCGAGTTGCACTTGCACTGGTAAGTTTCTCTAGTGTTGGTTGGCGTAACTGATCTTCCAACTAGATAGTGTTTTGCTTGGTTTATCTTGTAGGAACTTTTCTAGTGTGTGCTTGGTTTTAAATGTTAGTTAAAGCCTTATTGTGTCATTGATCTTTTCACAAGGTGGAATATCAAGAGCTCTGCCAGTCGCGAAGGGTTCAGGGCCTGCCGCCGATTGCACTAGAGCCACCACCGCCACCGTTACAGCGAAGGCTTGACCAGCAAGGGCCATACAAAGTGATCGGACCATAGGAAACTATGCCCGAGCCTGCCCCGAGAAGATATTACTAGAATCCAAACGAACCTATTGTTTATGACTTTGGAGTGGAATCTCTCGGGCTAGCCAACCCTCCAATCACTAACTTGTCTGTGCCAATTTTGGTATAATTTGTCCCTCCAAGGGTAGCACCTTATGAGAATTAGATATTCTTACAAGCAACTATGGAAGCAAATGTTGCTACTTCGTCCAGGAGTCCTCACACTCCCTTAACGGTTTTCACCATAGGGGGTATTTTGTCGCCTAACCCACCTTCGTTGGTTCGGACCACAGTGGTCTCGAGCTCCTCTACCCTGGGCAGTGGCCCGATACTGTCATCGGCGACGACCAATGCTCCATTTACACAAAGTGCGATGAGCCCTCCATTTTCATATGGGATGCCCGACTTTGATATGAACTTCGTCCTTACCTACTCGACCCTACAAACCATGGGTCTAGGGGAAAGGAGCTCAAATGATCCCTTGCAAGGGTCCATTGGGGGCACCTCATCCTCCTATAATGTTATCCCTTACAGTGGAGGTCATATACCTCCTCCATCCCCCTCGTTCGACGGTGCTTTCCAACCACCTGTCGAGTCGAACACAAACAACAACTTGTTTGGAGTAGGAAGCCTAGGACCTTCTTCTTACACCACGCCGGTGGGATCTATGCATTTCTCTTTGTTTGGCGCATTTGGTAATAATGGATTTTATTCATCTGTCGTCTCGGCTGGGGGCACCCTTGATTTTGGACAACAGAATCTAGTGCAGGGTATTATTCCTACACAAGGGGCATGTACATGATTTTTATTCTCACAAGGACTTTGGAATCCTTGGCAGGGATCTGTTCCCTCGCAAGGGATGTCGACCAAGGGAAACCCCTTCCATGGTCAATGGAACCTTGGGTAAGGCTCAGTACCTATGCCCATTAGGTCGGCTAGGGAAAACCCCTTCCAGAATCTTTGGAACACAACGCAGGGAGCGATCCCCACCCAACCCTGATTGTCCAAATCAACCGATGTAATCCCAGTAAATGTAGTTTCCACACGCTATTCAAAGCCATGGTATTTACCAGAAACCTGGCCAGTGATCCAACTTTTCCTCGCAACCTAGTGCCATTCAAACTCCAGGCCCCCTTTTTCCTATACATAGTGCCCAACCGAAACTATTGTTTCTAGCAACATTACACTTGCTAGACTTGTCATGGTTGCTTAACGACCCAATTTGTCATGATCTGCATTGACCCCCCATGCCGACTAAGTATCCCTCGGATATTCTAAAATTCGAAGGCAAGCCTGGTGAAGATCCAGGTGATCACGTGACAACTTTCCACCTATGGTGCTCATCAAACTCACTGCAAGACGACTCCGTACAGTTGCACCTGTTTCAACACACTCTTATCGGGGGTGCCACAAAATGGTACATCGAACTCAACCACTCAAGATATTATTACTTTAGTGATTTGGCGATGGTTTTCCTGAACCATTTCCAATTACCTTTGAGATATGATGTCGTCACCGAATTGTTGGCCAACTTTGAGAAGACTAAGGCCAATCATATCTCAAATCACATCCTAGAATGGCAGCATCATAAAATCTTGATCAAGGTATAGGTCCCACCGGCTTTCCTGCTGGAGTGGTTCCTGAAGTCTTTGGTACCACAATTATCCAAGGACGTTGCAACTTCAAAAGTGTTTTCAAAGGAGGAGGCGATTATGAGAGCATAACAACTCGAAATGATATACTCTTAGGCTGGCTTACTCTCTGAGATTTTTCCAGATGCGCCACAATCCATCCTTGACAAGGCCAGACAAAATTTTGGACCACATGCCGATGGTATAGTTGGTTCAACCCAAGGAAAGTCCATTGATCAACTGTCAAATCAATTGCAACAATTGTCTATACAGCAGAAAATAGCCATCCAGACCTCTGGTTCAACTGCTCCTCCTACCCAAACATTGGACGTACACAGTGTGTAGTCAACAAACCCGAAGGCCAACCAGCAGCTTGAAGGAAAGAAAAAAAAATGAAACAAGAAGGGTAAACGGGATAAGAAACCTAAGAACAATGCTAGCAAGGGCAATGTAGAGAATAGAAAGTCGAAGTATCTTTGTGACCTTTGCATGGAGGACCATCCGACTCACTTGTGCCCTCGACTTGTGGAGGCCCATAAGTTATTGGCACAACAACAACCTATTGTGCTAACGAACCCATTTCCACATGGGAAAAATATGACCCAAGCTTCTTCGATCACAGATGGGGGCAGTGAGGGACCCCCCGCATCTTCTAGTAATCCATCGATTGTGAATGTTTACATGATGAAAGGTTATTCTTACATAAATACTAGGGAACACGATTACAGAATGTTGGAATCTGTTGAAAAGGGTGAAGAAGCCACAAACCCACCTGTTCCTCTCCAGATTGAGAGGACGATGGGCGAAACAATGACAGGCATCTCAAAAGGGGCATTCAAGAAAGATTCTCATAATCCAAACGCGAGGACTGCCCATAACTACTCTGTGGTGGAGGATTTGTCACAAACCCCTTGCACGATGTCTGCTTTGGAGGTCCTCTAGAGCTTCCCTTCATAGAGAAAGCCTTTGTTATCCACCTTGGGATCTGTAGAGACTTGTAATTCTGGAACAATAGTTCTTTGACCGACTTGAAACTACATCTCCCTTACCACGTTGCCTTTCAGATAGTAGTGGCTTACCCCACGAAATATTTTACCTGGAATATCTTCTAGACGGTGGTTGATGAGAGTGCCTCGACCTGCATGATGTTGTTAGCATGTTGGAAGGCCATTGGCCAACTTGTTTTGTCTTTGTCACCTACTCTTCTTACTGCTTTCGACAATAATTCTTTCAAACCACATGGAATCATCCCTTCTTTCCTCGTACAGTTAGGAGGGAAGACCGTGCGCGTCGAAGACCGTGTGCGTCAAAGTTGAAGTGGTCGATGCACCTCTCGACTACAACCTTATGTTAGGAAGGATTTGGACCTATGCAATGCATCCAGTGGTTGCCACATTTTTTTGTGTCTTGTTGTTTCCACACGAGGGTCGAATTATAACCATTGACCAGTTGTCCTTTTCTCGGCCTGAACCTTCATCGGGGGCATCCACGATCCCTATGATTGATAACCCTCAGCCAAGCATCGTCAATGTAGGGGTTGGTTTGTGCCCACTATTGATGGTTACTTTCAATTACTCGCCTCCTTCTAGCGATGTCAAGCTTATATCGGCTACCCCTGACCAGCCTAGGGCTAAAATCTTTCAAGTGTTGTCATTCTGAATGACTTAATTTCACGATCCGTGGAATCTTCCTTCCCCATCAGCCACAATGGAAGGGATAGGGCATTCTGGCATGGCCATGCCCTTTTCCGCGACAGAAGTTGTGTATAGTATTGTCCAGTAAGCTTTCGCTAACCCCGATCTGACTCCCACATAGGATTTAAATCAAATTATCGAGTCTATTTGGGTTCAAGGTTCCCTCACCACTATAGATTCTTTAGACTTGGTCTTGCCCTCTGATGAGGCAATTATAGAGGCACTGGCCAGTCGGACAGACCCTGGGATGATCTCCATCACAGATCTTATTTCCTCCTAAAGTTAAGAAGAATAGAGGCAGGTGAATTCATGTTGACTATGACTGGAGATAGGTCTTGTCCTATTAATCCTCTAGCTATGCATGCAATTTATGCCGAGGGTAATATGGAAAGTATTGTTGAAATGATCCCTATAGATATCTCCAGAACCCCTGGCATTGTGGAGAATATTTTCATTGGAGCGGACTTCTCCCCCAAAGAGATTCAAATCTATACAGACTTATTTATGAAATTCTGTGATTTTTTTCCTAGTCTTACGAGGAAATGCCAGGAATCGATCCAAGAATCGTCGAACATGAGATAATGAATTATCATGATGCCAAGTCTATCCAACAGAATATTCATCCGGTGAATCCTCATAAAGCAATAGCTATTAAGGCTAAAGTAGAGAAACTGCTTAAAGTTGGTTTCATCTACCCCATCCAATTGATGCAATGGGTGTCAAATCTCATTCTAATTAACAAAAAACAGGGTACGATTTGCATGTGAATGGAATTCCATGACTTGAATAAGGCATGTCCAAAGGATAGTTTCCCCACCCCATTCATTGATCATATTGTTGATGAATATGCAATCTGTGAGGTATTTTCATTCATGGATGGTTTTTTGGGATATAACTAGATACCGATCAAACCCAAAGACTAGCATAAAATTTTTTTTATCTGTTTGTGGGGCACATGTGCTTATCGTAAGATGCCTTTTGGCATGAAGAATTCTTGAGCCACTTTTCAATGGGCCATGTATTTTTCTTTCCACGACCTTAGAAATATAGTCGAGGCTTATCTTGATGATGTAGCATCACGCTCTTGCAAGAGATCTTATCATCCCCCACACCTCTAACTAATCTTCGAATGATGTCGCTACTATCGGATTCGCTTGAATCCTAAAAAATGTAGATTATGCGTGACATCATTTCGTATTTCAGGTTTCATAGTTTCAACAACAGGGATCATGGTCGATCCTCTTAAGGTTGAGGTGATAGTTCAATTGCCTACCCAATGCACAGTCCCCCAGCTTCAAAGATTATAAGGGAAAGTGAACTTTCTACGACATTTTATCACAAACTATGCCGAGAACACTAAAGGGTTTATGCATTTATTAAAAAAGGGACCCTTTCTATTGGGACAAAGCTACTTAGCACTATTTTGAAGCATTGAAACTCACCCTCACATCTGCCCCTCTGCTCTAGCCTCCCAATTATAATAAATATTTCTTATTGTACTTGGCCTTCACATAGTCGACCATTGGCATGGTCTTGGTTTAAGAGCACTATCTGCTCAAAGAGAATATCATTTATTACCAGAGTTGAGGCTTCGTTGGGTTGGAACTCAACTATTCCCATGTTGAGAAGCTTTCATTGGTAGCAGTGCATGCGGTCTAGTGTTTTCGTCATTATATTATTCTTTGCAAGACCACCGTCATCATCATTGTGAATCCATTTCAATTTGTGTTGACACGAGGTGTCATTGGCAGAAATATCAGTAGACAAATTGTAATCTTCTAGGAATTTGACTTGGATTCTGTGTCCACAAAATCCAAAAAGTCGATGTTCTTTGCGAAACTTATTTCGGAACTTCCGGTTGAATTAGGTGATGTTATGCCCGAAGAATCACCTATTAAAGGAGATATTTTTCTTATCACATCTTCAAACCCCTGGTATGGAGATATACTAGTCTATCTCCAAACTTTGAATTTCCCTACTTCTGCTTCTCGTGACGAGCATCGACGAATTCTCCGTAAGGAACGAAACTATCTCATACCCGATGACACTTTGTATCGTCGAGGTGTAGATTGCATTCTTCGTCGTTTCCTTATACACGAGGAAGCAGAACTCGTTCTTAATGACTGCCACACTTGAGCATGTGGTGGTCATTTGTCTGGGTTGGCAACAACCCAAAATATTCTATGAGCCAGTTACTTTTCGTCTATGTTAATTAAGGATTGCATTGAGTCGGTCAAGAAGTGCCACCCGTATCAGATCTTCTCTCGGAAGATGAGGGCACATCTTGCTTCTATGTTTCCCATCATTGTTGTTGGTCATTTCACCAAGTGGGGTATTGATTTTACTACATGCCACCTAACTTCAACTAGGGGGCATCGTTATATCATTGTAGTGGTAGAATACTTCAAAAAGTGGGTCAAGGCTATGCCAACATTTAACAATGATGGCGAAAGAATAACTCTTTTCATTTTTAACCAGATAGTAGCAAGGTTTGGCATCCCAAAGGAGATTGTCACTGACCATGGCAGTCACTTCCATAGAAAAATGATGTTCGAATTAACATCAAAGCTTAGGTTGAGGCAAGAGAATTCATCATCCTACTACCCACAAGCGAATGGTCAGGTGGAAGCTATGAATAAGTCCCTCAAGACTATTCTACATCGAACGATCAATTTTTCCAAGTCAAATTGGAATTTGATGTTGTACTCGATGTTATGGGCCTACCGAACGTCTGTAAATACTGCCACTAGTTTCTCACCTTTTCAACTCATTTACGGGATGGAAGTAGTCTTACCGATAGAGTGTCAGATCTCGTCTTTAAATTTGAAAGTAGAGTTATTTCCAGGCACTTCACCACTTGAGGAACACCTATTATATCTTGAGCAACGTCATGATACAGCCTTGGCAAACAAGGCTCACAAACAATGAGTCAAGTGTCAATATGATTGATCCATTCATCCTCGTATTTTCTCCGAAGGCAACCTTGTTGAATTTTTAATTAAAATAAAGTACCAAGGCAAGTGTTTCTCTTCCCTAGGCGCCTAAGGGGGGAGAAATTATCGAATATGGGTCTTAGTCAAATTAATTTGTGCGATGCAAATTAAAAGATAACTTTGTGATTAAAGTGAGGGTGAGTGAAGAGACACCAAATCTCAGCCACCCATCTAATCTAATCTCAGCTGCTAGATTAGAAAACTCCTCACCTTCCCTCATGAGGTTGATTAAGGCAAGTGGGCGCACCCATTCTTAGAAAAGAAGTTGATGCAACAACAGTCTTGTTGAGAGAGCAAGAGACTCTTGGTGAGATGCCAAGAGCAAGGGAGCTGAAGCATTCTTGTTGAGAGAACAAGAGAGAGAAAGAAAGAGGTCGAGCTGAAGAAAAGAGACAGCAGCAACAATTTCTGGGAGCATTGGCATGCATTCCAAGGTTACCGAATAGCATTGAGTGGCATAGAAATTGAATCTTAGCAGAGTTTTGGCACGAATTTCGTGACAGTCTGTACAACATTAATTGTCGTACTGTTGTACGAATTTCTGGTTCAGAAATTGAGGAGAAAAGCTACAGGAATGTCCAGATAAGTTTGTGTAAATATCTGAAGATGAATATGCTATAAAATAATTTCTCAGAAGCTCATAAATAATACAAAGCCCTCTCTCATTGGTTTTCCCCTTGTGGGTTTTTCCAGGGTCGAAGTTAGACCGAAATTCTTTGTGTCTATATTTTCTGAGTTTTGCATATTGCTGATATTTTATTTCTACGTTGAAAACGATGTT
>JZKD02S1733555.1:13819-24170 GCA_000966675.3 Picea glauca | reverse complement strand
CGCAGACAAGTGGAAGCCCCTCAACTGAGTTTCTTTCACTTGTGACAGTTAAAAAAAATATTTCTTTATATTTTAATCTACTTGTAATATGTTCTTGTCTTATAGGTCAAAAGGAGATGGATAAAGTATTTGTTTACCTATCTCTCTAGGTTGTCCCTACAACCTTTAGCAGTTGAGCTCCAAATCTGAGTGCTTTCCCACGAACTTAACCTGTAAAAACAATCAATTCCTCTTCCTACTCTTATCCAATGTTAGATAACAACAATCCTATCTAACAAACAAGGATAGATACACCAACCAAGAACTGAACAAAGTGGATATGATAAATAGGTCAATTTATCATTAAATTGGAAATATGAAACTTACAACCTGATCTATGTTGCAGTCCATCCAAGTCTACAAAACTCCAATCCTCAAATATGCACCTTATAAGTAAGAGATTCACCTTGTTATCCTTACTCTCAAGATCAAAACTGTTTTATCATATTCTCATTCTCCCCCTTATCACTCTGAATAGCCCTAGTTATAAAGGATCAAGAAGGTCTAACCACTTAAAGTAATTAGGAAATTTAGTTGAGGATAAGATGGATAGGGTAATATTTGTTTAATGTTCATGGTATCCTTATGGTTATGACCTCTCTCAATATGGTTGAACCAAATTTGAGTGGAAACAAGAAGACCAACCCAAGAATCACCCAGATCCTTCTTGAAACAATCCCTAGATCCATGGGATTTTGACTTATCTGGAAGGATGCTCCTCCTAAGAGGAAAACATGGCATCCTAGACACCCCCTTTGAGTTGGAAAAGGAAGAGGGATTCCCCCATAGAGTGGGGAGGCGAGAGTCCTTATTCAAACAAGTCTAGAAAGACAAAGATAAAGGTGGGTTTTCAACCTCCAAATGATGGTTTTGCTCCTCTAACTTCATGAGGGATCATGAAATGTGATTTGTACACAGTGTCAAGGTTGTAATACTTATAGAAGCATGACATTTAGGCCATGACACTAAGTGAGGATAATTCAAAGTAGTTGCGACACTTACGGGGTGATATGTCACAATCGTGACACTTAACAAAGTGATATGCAACACTTGCGACACTTGGCTAGGTGTGAAAAAATGATGTATAACACCCGGTATAGTTTGGAAGGAGACGAACATATTAGCAGGCATAGATTTGATTCCTAGTGATTGGTTTCCACCAGATGATGGAATACCATGGACTTGTCTCATTTTGACTCTGATGGTTACTAGTATGGAACAACAATAACTAACATGTATTGGGAGAGGTGGACTTCTAATTTGGTGGTGGGATCCAAGAATTCATTTGAGTGATAGATTGATTCAGATGAGGATGATGATTGAAAGATCCATGAGGATGATTGGTTTTCTTTATTTTCGGGGTCTTAGTAGAGGGGAGGTCAAGACTTACTATATATGGAAGGACATACTTGAGGCCAGTCATAGATTTGCAGGCTTAGGTTTCACTGAGACACCTTCACAGGGGAGTATCCAAGATAATGGTTCCAGTCCCTCTAGGGAGATCAACTTGGGGATCTAGGAGAGGAGGATGCAGACTAGGGGCATTGGTTCGATGGTGATAATCAGAGTGGTGCAACGTCAACATGGTGGTACCTTTCTGGGATTAGTTTGGGACCCTGGGATTACATTGTTTGACAATCCAACTACTATTATAGAGGATAGCACTGGTATTGAATTTCCAGAATTTACTTTTGGGAGTCTTAGGAGTGGTTGCTTGGGGGAGTGGTCTTCTGAGGATTTGACCAAGTTTATGTATCTTATGATTTCCTAGCTTATCAGGGGTAGTCAAGTGGATTTTTTATTAGCACCTTACATACTATTGCTATGAGCAGAGGGTGCTTCATGACATACAAGCTAGTTTTGGATCTTGATGACTTTACCATCTATGGGGTTCTTGTGTTTGCATGGAGGGAATTTGTAGATGATATGTTGGGAGATTTTCCAAACTTTTCTTTAATTATTATAGCAGGCTGGGGGTGTTGGAGTATTAGGGATTTTCCCGTTGACAATTGGAGTTTAAGTGTTGTTGATTTCCTATTAGTTTGTGACCACATAAACTTCTCTGTGATGTTGATTTTAGAGTTCGTTTAATTGATTTCACTGAGATACATTGGATGGATATGATCCTTGATATTGGGGATGATTATTGAGGCATTACAATTCTTGGATGTAGGTGTGGGGGATACAATTTAGACATGAGGATCATATATTTATGATCAGAGAGGCATAGTGACAACATGATGAGTCCCTTTTTGTGATAGCATGGGACCCTATGATTTTATTGGTTGATAGTTTGACAGCTGCTACAAATGGGAGAGAAAGTTGTTACTTTCATAATCCTATTCATATAGCATGGTGGATCGGTTTCCTAGATGGGACAATCTATGAATAGTGTACTGATTTTTCATAGTATTTGGTTTCTCTATTGATAGGTGGCCTTCAAGGGGGCCCTGGTGTTAGCACATTTTAGGACAATATTGTGGGTAGTATGTGCTCTACATCTTTTATATGGGTTTGGCACCCAGGGATCATGATTAATTTCAATTTGGTTCAGTTTGTTGGCATGATGGCATTGTTTGAGGACAAGCAATCTTTGGGAAGGAAGGATTTGTCATGTCCCCATTTTTGGGTTCCCCTATTTGGCAATAGAAATGACTCCCATGGATTGTTAGTAAATAAAAAGGAAGTCAAAAGGGGTCATTTAATGTCACTTAGTTAGGAGATGTTATGTTTTTAAAGTGACATTAGTGAACTAAATAAATTTTAGATTAATAAGTTACTTAACCATTATTAAAGTGGCTTTTAATCTTAAAGTAAAAGTAAAATGGGGATAAGGGTCACATTTGATTTGGTAAAAAATGGGAGAATTCTAGAAGGCATGGAAAAGAGACAAAAGGAGGGGTAGAGACTCATTTTAACATGATTATTTGATCTCTCAGTTTGAAAGTTCTCTTGGAGCCATTGTTTCATTAGGGTTTAAAAAAACCCTTTCACCATTTCAGTTTAGTTTCGGTGGTGAAACATCCACCCTAACTAGTCAAGAGGGGAATCCATCCAGGATTTCCATAGGTGATTCAATTATGAGTTTGGTTTCAGATGAAGTTGGAATATCGATTCACACAGAAGATTGTACGAAACTTGTTAGAGGAGGTCGAGCCCAGTTTTTGCAGGTACAAGAGGGTTTTGGGAAGATTATCAATGAAATACTTTCCTGTTGAAGACTATCATACCGCGAGGCCCCACTAGGAGCCCAACCTTGTCTCGCAAGGGCCTTGGCATATTGAAAAATTGTTGCAAGAGGGTTTCAGAAGGTAGACTCATTGGTTGAATTCTAGGGGACCTGCGAGGCTCTGCTTATTTCACAACCTCTTCAAGCGAGGATATCTTAAAGAGGGTCTATGGTTATCACATGCCATATGATTCAGATCTATGAGGGTTATAATGGGTTGGAGGGCATTTGCAATGCTACAACATATCACAATAGGACTGGGAGAGCCTTGGAGTAGTTGACATGATATCTTGGCATCATTCCAAGTTTTTTTTGAGTTTGTAGTGTTTTTGAAGCTGCTATAACGACTATTAGACTTCTATTGTTGTTGTTGTATTTCCTGTCTCCATCCTTAATAAAGGATTCCAATGTTGTAACTTCTTTTGTTAATGTACTTGGATTGGTAATATGTAATGCATGCAAATTGTTTGTCAAAAATACTCAATTAATTTAAGAACACATGTAATGCAATTATTTAACAAAAGTACACAACTATAACTACATAATTGACAAAAAACCATTATTTTTCTTGCATATTCCCATTGAGGACATTACACTGGTTGCAAAGTAGGGGGCATGGAAATGGCAACCCAATAGCTGAAAACCAATGCATTACCACTCGAGAAAAGAAGTATAAGGTTGAATGAAACTCATTCTTCCACATATGGTTGGTGGGTGGGGAGAGGGAATAACATACAAGAATATCCTTCTTTTTTATGGCTCGCCTTTCGACCTTAAGAACTTAAAAAAATATTGTATTGACATGGTTAAAATATTTCGATGGCGTTGATTTGTTTTCATGTTCCATCTCAGATAGAATTTGTAAACTAGTGTTGGTGTTTCTTAGTGTGATTTCAATCTCTGTAAGCCTCTACAAAGGAAAATTGGCTCTAAGATATGAAGAAATCAGGTGCTAGGTGCTACACGCTTCCAAATTTTCTTTTTTAAATTACAGAAAAATTATTTTGCTAAAGTTGTTTTTTTGTTTTGGGGTTTAAACTGAATTTTTTTGGTTTTGCATTCATTTTGTTTTGTTAGTTTCTATTTTCTTACAAGATGTGTGGTATTTCATGTTTTAATGAAGTATAGGTCATATAGAGGATCTTGAAGAGCTTAAGATTGTACTCAACTTGCTGTTGATGGTTTAATCAACTATTTAGTATTTTTTTCTAGTTTTTCTGTGACCTACGGAACTAGATTGTGGCTAAGAAACCGTGACTCAGGGGCATCTAAGTCATCAAAATCACTCAGGGATCGCACCCGACCTGAGCCACACCAATCCTTAACATGGATGGATTTTTTGTCCCCGCGGGTTTTGAACCGGTGACTTAACATCACAGAGTGCCTTAAAAACACACTACGTCACCAAGTGTCCTGCACATCAGGGACATCAACTATTTAGTATTATTTCTCTATAAATTAAATATTTTTCTTTAAATTTATGTTATTAGTCCCTGTCCTTCGGGCTGGAGACTATTAGTAATCAATTTTTAGTCTACCTATTAATTTGGCATGAAAACCAATGGCCTCTCACTGTTTTAACCCAAAGTTTCATACAATTCATATGCTTTAAGTTAAAATTTCATTCACTTTCTCCTAAGTTTTGAGTTTTCACTCTTATTTGGCCTCTTCCTAAGGCAAAGTTAGACAATATCTTAGTCTATCTTTATTTTTCATGTACACATTTAGGTAATGTTTTTTCCCAACAAAGTAATGCTAGTAATGAGGATAACATTACTTCTTTATATTAAATGTTTGTTGTAATACATATTTCATGTCCCTTGGTGATCCACCTTGATCTGCAACTACTGCCACCTACACCAATCTGCAGTTGTTGCCACCTACACCAACATGCAACACCAACATGCAAGCCAACACCATCATGAAAACGTGTTGCTTCTCCATCCTTTAGAAAAACACCTTATGTCTTTATAGACAACGACCTTATGTCTATAAATTTGTTCTTGTCTTATGTCTTTATAGACAAAGACCTTATATAAGTAAAGTTGTTCTTGTTTGTTACCTAGGCCTCTGTTGTTGTTGGTCGATACCCGGTACATACTAACATTCTTGTTTTGCCACCATTCACAGGTTATTTCTCTAGGAATTGTTGGTGTGTCCTCCCAGACTTGCTCCTAGAGTTGATCTTAGACTTGCTCGCACATGGAATTGTTGGTGTATCCTCCAGTATTTCTCCGAGACTTTCTACCACATGTTTGTTAGCTTCAACAGAATGGGAATCCCTCCTTCATCGGTTCAATAGACATTCTGCTAGCTATATGGAAAATTACTAAAATATTATTAAATTCATTCTGAGGCAGCTTGGAATAGAACAATACCTTTTGTTTTAACATCAACTAGAATGCTTTCACTATGAAATAGTTCCAACCCCTCTTCAATACAACCCTATCATTTCCTGTGCCACACGCCTTTCCTATTTCCCAACAGCTTTTGAAGTCGTTGACGTTCACTGACACGACTTTGCGAACTGAGCGTGCATATTTGAAGACTGCATGAAGCCATTTCAATTTCAATACCTTGAAGACTGCATGAAGCCATTTCAATTTCAATATCTTTTTTGCAGGAAAATCCAAGGCATGAAATTCCTTATAATTGAAATCAAATCCATAAAAACCCTACAAAAACAGATTAACCCTTAAAGCACTTAACCAACATGTCTTCAGCCCTGAAACGAGCCATGGAGAGGGACTTCGAGTAGGAGAAGTGTCCCCATCCCTGCACGCCATCAACTGTGTACATGCGCCCTTCAACATAATTGCATTGAATGGCGAATATAAACAGCAGAGCCACCGCAGAAAGGACACCCACAACGCTTCTTCCCTTTGTCATTTTTCACTCCTGATCACATAGCCAAACACAAACACAACTCCAAACAGAGAGTAGAGAAAACTACAAGAAATGTATAAGTCAGAGGATGATAGAAATGTATATATACATGTTAAAATGGTCTCAGAAAATGTGTGCCCTTAAAGAACGTCGATAAAATCTGAGACTGTACGTCCAAGGAAAAAGAATACATAAGGGAACGTGCTAGCAACTCTGATCACACATGTCTTTATGCATTAAATAAGTATGGTGTGTATATCAAAGTGTATGGCACGACTGTTGCAGAATCCACGAGATTATAAAATAGGATGCATTGCCAATATTTTATCAGCATTATCAAGGCAAACTTGCATGACACTAAGCAATATTTAGCTACTTGCAATGAGTGCCTCGTGAGCCCCATGGCTTCTGGTTTCTTTGATTCTATGTTGTGAATCCTTGGTGTAAGGCTACCAAGGAGGCCAGAGGTCCGGTGTAGCAGTCAATCCCTGAAAAATTCTGAGGGCCCTTTGGTGTCTCGTGAGGTCCAAATCATCCCTAGAAATTATACGGGTCCTTTGGTCTCTCCTGAGTTCCAAATAATGCAGACAACTTCAGTGGGTGTACTCTGAATCAGGCCAATGCAAGTTGATGATGGCTAGCAGGTGACGTCCAATAAGCCTAAGTTGTTGCGGATGAAGTGAAGTGCAGAAACCATTGTCATTACTGGAATCTTGAAACCAAGAGATGCTGTATCTTCTAGCTAGTACAACAGACCTACTCTCGTTTCAAAATCCATTTTGGAATGAATAAATGCAAAAAGCGAGTCCAAGTCATAAAAATAAGATCAATTTACTTTGGACTGATCTTGGCTTCTGAGAAAGAAAAGAATATGGTGAGGTGATAGGTTTGGGTAAGTGTAGCATGGCAAGTTTATTCTATTAGTGTTGGTGGGGATGTTGCATGGAACATGCTTGGCATGGGCGATCAGACGTATATTTAAAAACACAAACTCCAATGTTTTTAGAGGCTCTGAGCTGGCCAGAGTATATTAAGCATAGATTTTATTTCCATACCATCCATTCTCAAATAAAATCAAACTTCTTGCAATCACGACACCTCAAGAGATCATTACCCCACCACAGAGAAATAAAATCAAACTTCTTGCAATCTCGACACCTCGACATCATTATCCCACCACATAGAAGAGGAGGTGCTTGTAAATTCTAACCTTGTACAATATTTACTGCAAACTGATATTCATAAAAGAACAGAAAAGATACAATGGCAAATACAAACATTACACAGAGATTTTTCACCTGAAAACCCAAACCGGGAAAACCAACATATAGTATATTCATACATTGTGTTACATTGTTTACAATACAATATACATATAGGAGCCAACGACATCCAAAACCCTAACCCAATGACCTGGATTAGTCCAAAACCCTAATTCCTTAACCGGAAATAGAAAACCATTGGCAAAAAACCATGTGCCGAAAAACCACCTAAATATCACGTGGTCCCGGAAATATGTCATCCTGGTGCAAAAAAAAATTCGGGGGTGCTGCCCCCGAACCCCCCTACATCCCCCGAGGGGGGGTCTAGAAGCCCCCCCACTAACCCCCCTACGCGCTCGACGCAAACGCTCAAACACTACTACTCGTGAAAAGAATATAACACATACCCAACAGTGCTTTTCACTTAATTTAGACATCTTTAAAGCGACAACTAAACAAAATGATTATTAACAAAGCAAATCATTTTATTAAACCAACTTATCGATCTCCAAACAAATTACCTGAACAATTACTGCATCTGGATCACTTATCTTATTATTTAGTTATAGCTTAATATTATTTAAAAATCCTCCCAACAACATTGAAAACATTGAGGAATCTCGGCTACTATATCATAAAATCCAGTTGGATATCCCCAATGTGACCTATCCGACCTTATAACAAAGAGTGTTTCTGATACCAAACATGGGAATTATAAGAAGTGAAAGAATCATATCAACTCAGTCAAATCCAAGTTCAGCATATATATGCGAGTATTATATTTATGAGCTAACCACTCCCCTATTTTGTTCGATAGGGTTTTTGAAACCAGGGAGAACTCTTAAGACGGGAAGAATAAGGGTTTCTTACAACAACAACATGGGTTCCTTACAAGGAGTTAGCAGACTTAGATATGGCATTCTGTCATAGAGAAACTTCATGAAATTGATTTCACCTAGCCACAGAAACAATTTGATCCATAGATGTAGAAAGCACCGAATGACTTGGTGATGGGTTCATTATCCAAGCGAGACTGAAGGTATGCTAGGCTATTTGGTTTATAATTGTTATCACAAGATAACAACAGGTCGTTACCTTACGCTAACCAATGAAACTAACAACTAACAACTGATAACTAATGTGTCCAAACATCCGAGAATGACTTGGTGATGGGTTCATTATCCAAGAAAGAATGAAGGTATGCTATTGTTATCTTTGTACAAGCAATGACACAACTACCCTAAAGGCAGGGACTTGTTTCTCTGCAACCCGTCTTGTTTATTATGTCCTCCCTATTTTTTTTTCTTTTTATAAGGTGGGTGAACAAACATTGAAGAAATTATTTTCCATTTTCCAATTATTGCATTGTAAGCTCCACAATTTGATGGGTTTTTAGTCCTATTTGGAGGTTTAATATTGAATGATATATATAAAATCCAGGGAAATATGATTTTTTATTTTTAAAATCAACCAAAATTCATAATGGTTTATGCAATATTGTAAACTCTAAAAGTATGTTAACCAACTAGATTAAGCTCTTGCAAAGTAGTGTCATGGGTTTTTGATAGGGCATTGTTGTTGTCTTCATTTTCTTTACAAGTCATTTATCTAAATGACTATTTTTGTTTCAAGTTATTAGTTTGTTGGTTATTTTTTCTTCTCTACATAGTACATTACATAGCAATGTAGATTCCAATTTTTTATCATAATCCATGTTAACATTTGGAATTATTTTAGTGAAATGTATATGCTAAGATTAAATTATTATATTTATGTTGATTTTTTATATTTGTATCTAAAGATTAATAGCTATTTTTTCCTATCAATTTTTTTTTCAAATATCATATTGTTTGAGTAGTCATCTACAATTCTCAAAATTTGTATATCAAAGCATAAATAACAATATTTTTGAAGATTCATTGCATAATATTATGTAATATTATGTAAGGGATAGATGAAATAAAATAAGTAAAATCAACTATAAGTGTGTTTGGAATAGAAACATATCTTTATTTTAAAAATATTTAATATAATTTACAAAGTTTGTTGTTCCATGAATCTACATTATCAAATTTGATTAAATATCTATTTGATTTTGATATAATATGATATTTTATAAATAAATATTTTTAAAATTTGTAATTTTAGATTTGTTATTTTCTTTATTAAAAATAAATTTAATTGAAAATATAATATTTTACTAACACACATTTTTATAAAGTGTATATTTAATTTATTATTTTCAATTGAAAAATAATTTCTTTTAAAAACTTTAACTTTTCATAATGAAAATAATACATGAGTATGTACCCTTCTCCTTGAACTAGATACCCTTCAAATTTGATCACTGTCAATATCTGATCGGTTTATTTCGGACGAAATTTATTTATTGAAGAGGAATTGTCCCACGACGCAGATATGAAGAGTTTGGAGACTGCTGTCAACCTGCAAACGTCACGATGAATAGTGAAGGAGAGATCTGCCATATAAATCTCCGTTTGCTCGATGCACCTTTTTTTCAAATGAAGCACGCCTGCTCAGTTCACATTTCAAATTTTAAAATGATGGACATCATCAGATGGGATGAAGGGCCCTGGGGCAGAAGGATTAGTACATAAGGTTGGTTAGAAATAGGGTTTGGCAAGTAATATGAATGTAGTAAAAAGTTTTTTTTTATACATGTAATAGTTTTTTTATACCTATTTTGCATGTTATATTGTAATTATTTTTAGTCAAAAGTTTTTGATTTTGATTTTCAATTAGTTGAAAAAGTTTTTGATTTTTAATGGAGAAATTTTTATATTTATTTACAAAGTTTAATATTAAATTTTAAAAATAATAATTTTATTTGTATTATAAAATTATTTATTTATTATTGTATTATTGAAAACATTGAAACAATAATTTCTTTTATTTGGTTTTGATACTTTTATCA
>JZKD02S1733543.1:106352-118314 GCA_000966675.3 Picea glauca | reverse complement strand
TTTTCCCGTCCCGAATACATGAGTCTTATCTATGTTATTTGATTTGTGTTTTTATCTCTAACCTTAGAATAGATCAGTAGCATGCATGCATAGTCTTGTCTTGATTGCAAGGAATATTTTGGAAGGAGCAGCAACAGCAAGGGGATAAGAAGCTCAATGGAGGATCTACTTCAGCCATCGAAAAAGGTTGGTTCATTCTTCTTTTGTGTGCATGTGAAAATCGGGGTTCCAGATTTGGGTAGAAGGTTAAAAGTTAAGTCTTGAGGATCATGATCTGCGTATAAGTTTAGAGCCCTAGATTATTAGTCCGTAGGGTAGAATACCCCACGACAGAAGGCGACCCTCACCCCAAGGTGTTTTTAAATGAAATTTCTAATCACCAGATTATTCATCTACCTAGCAATCACATTCTGAGGGGACTAGTCCCTTTGGAAAGACTATTCGATAGGAATGATGTGGCAGTAAAGGGTAAGGTTTCAAATGGAGATGCTGATACAACCAAATGCAACATTGGCACACAGGAGGAGCCTAAGTTTGTCAAATTATCAAGCAGTTTGACCAGAGAACAGAGGGCCGAATATACTGAGTTGTGGAGAGAGTTTGTTGATGTGTTTGCATGGACATATGAAGACCTTAAGACATATGACACATCCGTCATTGAACAAAAGATCCCACTGAAGGAAGAGGCTAGGCCATTTAGGAAGAAGCTAAGACAGATAAACCCCATGTTCCTTCCTATCATGGAGAAAGAAGTTAAGAAGTTGTTAGAGGCCCGGATCATCATCCCCTTGAGATATTCTGAATGGGTGGCCAATTTGGTTCCGGTGAGAAAGAAAAGTGGAGAAATCAAGATTTGCATTGATTTCAGGAACCTGAACAGGAGCTCAAAGAAAGAAAATTACCCCCTACCTAAGATGGAGAACATACTACAGAGGGTAACTGGTGCATCCAGGATATCCATGATCGATGGGTTTTCTGGCTATAATCAGATATCGATCATGCCTGAGGACAGGGAAAAGAAAACCTTCACCACTCCTTGGGGCACATTTATATATGCCAAAATTCCATTTGGACTAATGAATGTAGGAGCAACATTTCAATGAGCCATGGATATAGCCTTCATCGAGGAGAAAGACCAGTTTGTAGTGATGTACCTAGATGACATCACAGTCTTCTCCAGGTCTGATAAAGAGCACTGCTATCACTTAAGGAATTTTTTCTTGAAGTGTTGGAGGTTTGGTCTTTCCCTAAATCCCAAGAAATCCTTGTTTGCTATGATGGAGGAAAAACTTTTAGGCCATATAGCATCAGTGGAAGGGGTGAGAATTGATCCCAGCATAGTGGAGGCAATTCAATCCATATCACTTCCCAGGTCTAAAAAAGAGGTCCAGGCCTTTCTAGGAAAGATTAACTTTCTGAGGAGATTCGTCTCAAATTTTGTTGAACTGGTAAAACACATCACAACCATGCTCAGAAAGGGAAATGAAGTGAAATGGATTTTTGAACCCAGAGAATATTTTGTCCAAATAAAAAGGGTACTAACTGAGGCACATGTGTTGGTTAGTCCTGATTATTCCAAACCCTTCCTAGTTTTTTCCTTTGCTTCTTTTGATACGATAGCAGCAGTGTTATTGCAGAAACATGAGGAAGGGCAAGAGCAACCCATTGCCTTTTTCAGCAGGGCATTAAGAGATGCAGAGGTCAGGTATGAAATCATGGAGAAATAGGCCTATGCCTTAGTGAAAGCTCTCAAAGATTTCAGAGTCTATGTCTTGCACTCAAAGGTAACATCATACGTTCCTTCGGCTTCTGTGAAGGACATCCTTGTACAACCCAATATAGATGGGAGAAGAGGCAGATGGATTGCTAGAATCCTAGAATTTGACTTGGAGATAAAGCCCACCAAGTTGGTTAAGGGGCAAGGTTTAGCCAAGATACTGGTTGAATCCAATTGTGAAGCCTTGGGGGTTAGTTTCATCAATACTTGCTCAAGAACTCAACAAGCTGAGTTGCCCAGCCAACGCTCTTAGGACGGCTCATAATTGGCAGAATGTGCTTGGTATCGCAAAATTTTGTACTTTATACAGGAGTTGAAGCCCCCAGATGGAATGAGTAAAAGTAAGGAAAGATCTTTAAAGCTCAAGGTGGTCAAATATTGCCTCATTGCGCAAGTCTTGTACTGGAGAGACCCTCTAGGGGTGCTGCTGAGATGTTTGAACCCACCAGAAGCCCAAAAAGTTATGTTTAATTTCCATAGAGGCCTTTGTCGGGGGCATCATTTATGGAAGACCACAGCTCACAAAATCCTCAGGGCTAGGTATTACTGGCCCACTTTATTCGTTGATGTCAGCAGAGAGATTAGGGCCTGCATCAAATGCCAAAGGTTCTCAGGGAAGCAATAGCTTAGACCACTACCACTGAAGCCTGTAATAGCTTCAGCACCTTTTCAATAGTGGGGGCTAGACTTCATTGGGGAAATCCATCCTCCCTCAAGTGGCCAACACAGATGGATCCTGACTGCAACAAATTATTTCACTAAGTGGATAGAAGATGTCCCCACCAGAAGTACATCACACAAAGTAATTATCATCTTCCTGGAAAATATCATAGCCAGATTTGGCTGTCCGAGTAGGATCGTCACTGATAATGCTTCTTATTTCATATCTGAGCCTCTCATTAAGTTGTGTGAGTAGTTCCAGATATCGCTAATTCACTCCACCCCCTACTATCCCCAAGGCAATGGTTTAGCAGAGTCCTCCAACAAAAGCTTGATAAGAATCATCAAAAGACTATTGGAGGACAAAAAAAGGGCCTAGGATTCAAAGTTGAAATTTTCTCTATGGGTTGATCGAGTGACAATGAAGAAATCCCTGGGAACCTCGCCTTTTCAGCTGGTCTACAGAGGAGAGGCGGTTTTTCCCACTCAGCTCGCCTTACCTGTGGCAAAATTCTTTCAAGATTATAAAGGAGAGCTGGATCACATGATCAGAAGGATTCATTAGATAATGGAATTACAATAGATTAGGGAGCAATTGAGGTACGCATCTCATAGTCATCAGCAAAAGGTCAAGCAGGCTTTTGACAGGAAGGTCAGGAAGAAGGAGTTCGAGATCGGGGATTTGGTACTTAAGTGGGATGCACTCAGACAGGATAAGGGAAAACACAGCAAGTTTGATGCCCTCTGGATCAACCCCTTCAAAATATCCGAGGTCTTCTCAAACAACATGTACAAGTTGCAAGATTTGGAGGGTGAAGAAGTTTTCAACAACTTAGTAAATGGGCATTTTCTGAAGAAATGTTTTGTTTGAGCCTTAGACGGATCCTTTGTTGTAAATATTGTCCTTTGGTTCTTTGTTCTTTTCTTTTTTGCATATTTTTGGCTTAGTTAATGAATCCATAGCCCAATAGAAAGGCATTGAAACTGCAGAATGAGTTCTTAGAGCATCACAGGGACGAATCTATCCCCCATGGAGCCTAATGTTAGAGACAATTTTTTTCTTAGGCACAAAAGTACCCAGGTCTGCAGGTTGCATGGGAAGCGCCCAAGCGTAGCTCGGGAGAATCTCTTTTCTAGTTACAAATCAAGCGAGTGGGAGAAGTTTTGTTGACAGCAGTTGAGATCCACCTACAAAGTAGATCGATAATCATCAAGTTTTCAGGGCTGTCAAGTTGTCCAAGGTTTAGCGCATGAGATAGCTCCCATATTTCAATACAAATCTGGGTCGTCTGATCCAATTGGGATAGGTGGCATCTAGTCGGCGTATCGGGGATCAGTGTTTCGGGAGACAAGGAGCCTCCCATTCGTTGTAGTTGAAATTGTCGATCGGCTAAACGTTGAGGCACCTTTGGAGCCAAGCCCACGGTCCTAGCGCTAGGCCACGTCAAGCGAGCCTGGGAATGAAAGAAGCCCCCTTTAAATAATGAATGTTATCTCAACCATTCATCTTAAGGACACGTGGCACACATCCGTGCCATGTCGGCATTCAGGAATTCGAGGGGTAAGTGCTCTTCGTCATTTCACATCTCGAAACCCTGAATCCTGAAGCACCGAAAGCGCCTAGAAACGGGCCCATGGTTTTGGCACCTGGTCATAAAGGAGAAGGCCTAAAGGAGGGGTGCTAATGTTTATCATTTGGCAAGATGGGCCCCAAAGCGCTGAGAGTGATCTTAGTCGATCATCCTGGAGGAGCACGTGGTGTGCGATTAGGTTCTTCGCCTTTTCACCAATCGTGATTTTGAAACATAAGGAACAACTCTCCCATATCCCTGAAGCATGAAGAATCGAAGATGTCTCGGACCCGGGCCCACAGTATTGCCGAATTAATTCAGAACCATCATATCATTGGGGGAACGTGTGGCGACTGATAGTCCCTCCCGGCATTTCACCCATCATGATTTTGAAGAGAGAAGACCTGCTCCTTCCTATCCACGAACCCCAAAATGTTGAAAGCACTCTGGAAGGTAGGCATAGGGTCACAGCCCGTGGTTACTTGAGGGAGTAGAAAGGGCTATACAAAAGTGGCCAGAAGCACCGAGTTGAATTTTAGAAGGGGGGCATTGTGCTCTCTAGAGGCCGGTTCGATGTGTTCTAAATCCCAATATCTGCCTGGAATGAATGAAGAAGAGAGAGGGTGGTCGAAACCTCGCCTCACTCATTAATTGCAAAGTATGGATGTCCCGGCTGAAATTCTACCCAAGATGGTCCTCTGTACTGGTTCTTTTCATGGAAGCCACGCTGAGTCCTCGACTCGCCAGGGAAGCCTGTACACGCTAATTCAGCATTTAGGGCTCAACTACCCCCTAGCGCGAGCCATGCAAAATTAAGGTGGCATTTGACAGAGAAGTGCAAGCCAGATTTGATTGAAGAGACTCCTCTACCGAAAGTCCAGTAGGCCTCTGTTAGGCAAATGTTTAGAAGTATATATACTTAGTTTTGATATTTTTCAAGGTATCAATGGTAGAGAAAAGCTCCTGATTGTAATGTTTTAACAAACACTCTAGTTCTCTGGTTATGCATCTGTATGTAAGATTTATTATTTAATGACAGACAATTTTTCTACCCCATCTAGTTTTCATCTCACACTAAGGGAGTTCATTATTGACTGATTCACATGAATTATTGCAATTATGTTATGATAAGGGATTTATCGTGGCATTATTGTATTCTCTAGTTTTTGCATTTGAATGTAAGAAGATCTTGCGTTTAGATGCCTTCTCCCACAATCTGTTAGAAACTTGATGTTTATAACAGACCTTTGCATTTCTCTTATACAAGTCTTCCCCCTACTCACCCTTACTACAACTCACTGTCTGAAGTTTATCTAAGACCTCATCTTCCCATGTATGCCTGGCCTAGTTTCGGAGTTAGAACAATATCCTTTTGTGTTTACTTCCATTCGATCACCCCTTTTTATACACAAATCATGACATAAACTGATGGGCGTCGGGCTCTGCTCCTGCAGCAATCCAGGAGTGACTTCCATCACCAACAGGTTCCAACAAGTTTCATGCGATTTTATAGTCTCTACAAGTTTTTTCCACTAGCCTACAGTGAGTATCTTCAAATCCAAGGGATGAGAAAGAATCTAGATTACCTTGCACTTAAACACATCCTCACATTGGCCATACAATTGTGGCATGCAAAGAATAGCACACCAACCCCATTTAGTTTTATGAAATTTCAAAAGATTCTAACAATGTTTCTTGAATTTACTAGAAAAACAATAATTAGGATTCTTTATCAAGAGTGTAATACTATATGTCATATTTATCATACCTAAATATGGTTCTCACATGATATCCATGACTTTCTTTTACAGAGGTTTTTATGGAGACATGATATCTACCCTATTGCTCATAGATGATGACATCCTACTAGTCTCCTTACAAGAACAATGAAATATGTTTGTTATTACATTTTTGGGCAAGGCTAGGCAACTTGACTTCAACCTTGTTAATACCATGTCATGATTTTCAACACCACCAATGAAGCACTATTGAAATAACATTTCACTTTTGCCTTCAAAATATTTCAAGGCCAAGACTAAGTTTATGCCCAATAAATAAAGATTAGTCTTCTTAAAGGTTGTGCAATGTTTAGGCATATAGGTAAGTATATATGTATACACAGGAATGAACACATAAACAAACACGTGCCTTGAAATAGCCCTCCACTTATTCAAATCTATTTTATAGTCACTTAACAACAATTTAGGTAATAAAACATAGAATGCTTAGTTATATGCACTTTATGTTAGATTTGGTGGCTCTGAGGTAATTCCGCATAGGCGGCACCCAGCATGTGGAAGTGACCAAGCACATTTCTCCCTAGTGACTTTATAAAGTGATTTTATAAAGTTAAGTTGAGATTTTAGTTTTTAATGTGTAAAAGTAAATTTATGAGGTTGTCGATCACTTTAGTGACTTAAGTGACCTCAACGAATGATTAAGTCATGACCATTGATCTCACGAGGGAAATATTAGATCTTGACCATCAATCTCATTGGGAGACCAAGTGTTAAAGGAGTTACACATTGAAAATTGCATAAATTCAACACTTGAGGGAGAGAGGGCACACACTTTGAGGAGAGCTTGAGCAAGAAGGTGAAGAGTCACTTTTTTCAAGAAAGATATTGAGGTCATGGAGAAGTGAGAGTAACAGCAAGAGGAGGGCACATTATCCAAGGGAAAGAGGGAGGTTCGTACAACTAAAGGAGGGGCATGATTTCCAAGGAAGGAGAGGGTTCGTACAACTGAAGGAGGGCATGATTTTCAAGAGGAGAAGAGGGCACGTTTTTCTAGAAATTACAACATTAAATGTTGAGTTGACAGAAGTGAAAAGGGAGGTTGTACATCACTGTTTAGAGGTCGTACAACAACATAGAGGCAAAAAAATTGAGGCAGGAGGAAGGAAAAATTATCTAAGTGTTTGGATGTACAAAATTAGTGCAGAACAATAATGCTAATGTGCACAGATATCAAGATTTTATTTGTTGTTAAAAGGACTATACATTGCAAAAGATGGGGATTGTTTTGTGTGGTTTTTAGCACACAAATCGAGGAGGTTTGTTGGCACATTTTTCAAGAAATTTTTTTGTTTGTTACTTGTTGTTGTAAACTATAATATGAAATTTCTCTAATCTCAATAAGAAAACTCTCCTTGAACATGTTTTCCCAAGTTGGGTTTTTTCCAAGGGCATTGCCCAGAAATTACTAGTGTTATATGGAGTGATTTATTTGTTGTTCATTATTAATTCCACTATTATTTTAGTTTCATATCTCTATCATATAGTATTTATGATTTATTGTTGAATCTTTATAGGAGGTTGAAATATGTTTATGACTTAGTATATATCTGAGCTAAAATTTCTACATGGTATCAGAACTGGTGCTCTGAGGTTCAACAGACAAGAGAGTTAGCACTTGATTTGTAGTGCGTTGCAAAGGGGTTCTACATGGAGGAAGGGCAGGGAAGAAAGTAAATGAAGATATGCAACATAATCCAAACAATACTATGAATCATGAAGATATGCAACATAACATGTTGTTTATAGGGAATCATGAACCTTTGAGTGAGATATGGGTATAGTTATAATATTTTGTGTATCAAAGATGGCTATGAAGGATTTAATCATGGTTGGGGGATAAATCCAAGGAATTAGGCCTTGCAAAAATATTATTGGGTTAATAGTCCATGATTAAAGCCATGAACTACAACATGAGACATTTAAAGGGGATATTTTACATACAAGTTGGATGAAGTTTCCATTAGGAATTTTTTGTGTAGTATGGATTTATGTTGGGGCCTTGACCATGATTAGGTGAGGAAAATAGGGTCCTTAATCCATAAAGTATGATCAAGGCCTTTAACTAAAACATCATCTCTTTAAAGGGGATATTTTTCATATGAATGAGAAAGGGTTTCCATTAGGAGTTTTTGTGTATCCGGGATGGGTATTCGGGCCCTGACCATGATTAGGGGATGAAAATAAGGTCCTTAATCCATAAATGAGTGTAACTAGTCTTATGGGACATGGAATATTCTTCAAAAAACTAAAAAAAAAAATTTAAAAATTAACTTTGTCCTTGAGCACGATATTGGTACTTTTAGGAGGCTTTACATAAAAGATATGGATATCATAGATTTGGCTGTAAATGAAGCTTCTAGGGCCCTAGTCCATGAAAAAGGACTCAACCCACCATACAAACTCAAATCATTGGTCTCTTGATGGGATATAGGCATAATTAAGATAATTTGCATACCAGGCATGGGTCTCAAGGCTTTGACCATGGTCAATGAAGGAAAACAAGGGTTGTGTGATCTAAATTAGTATTTTAGGGATTATAATGTTTAACATATGAATGAGATTTGGGAAATATTGGAAAACTTTAGATGCATTGGATGGATTTGGAGACTGTGACTATGGTAATGCAAGAAAATAAAGGGTCTTAAGATCTAAATGAAAGTTTTAATGCTCATGAACCATGCACATGTCCTTGAACCACTATAAAGTTTCTTTCAAGGGGATATTTGGCCTCCAATTGGGATATGTGTGATGTTAAGTCTAGGGGTCATATCCATGAAAAGGAGAGAAAATAAAGGGACTAAAGTCATATATAAATATTTTAAGGATATTTTCCATGAACATGGACTCAAATCACCACATAGGATCTCTAAAAAGGATATTTGATCTCAAAATGGGATATGGGTGCCTATAGTAGTTTTTTCATACCAAGGATGGATCTTGGTGTCTTGACCATGGTAATGTAGTGAAAAGAAGAGACATATCAACTAAATGAATATTTGAGGACTCATGGGATAAAATGGGGTCTTAAACCATTACATTCATCCTTAAAAGGGGATATTTAGTCACCAATTGGGATACATATGCAATTAGGAGAAATGTTTGACCAAGGATGGGATTTTTTATTAATTTATATAAAACATGCCCTATATAATATATCATTATCATTAGAGTGGTATGTGGATGCCATTAGAAGGTTTTATGCATTAGGGATGGGTACTATAGCCTTGACCATGGTTGGATCATGAGTCGAGGGAATTAGGACCTAAGTTAATATTCTTGATCTAATAGGCCATGATCAAGGCCTCAAACTACAACATAGTTCCTTTAAAGTGAATCTTTGTCATATAAGTAGGATATGGGTATAATAATGAATTTTTTCGTAGTATGAATGGGTCTCAATGAATTTACCATAACAAAGGGAGGACAATAAGGGCCTTATTCCATAAATGTATTTGTAAGGCTTAATATCCATGAACATCACCTTCAACATAATCCCTTTAGAGGAAATATTTGGCCTCCAAGTTGAATGTGTGTACCATTATGAAATATTTTTCACTAGGGACATGTGCATTAAGTAATTATCCATAGTCAAAAAAGTAAAATAATTCGCTTGGGTCATTTATGAATCCTTTCAGGATTAAGGGACATAATCAATGCCTTAAACCACATAACATGTTGTCTATAGGGAGTCATGAACATTTGAGTAAGATATGGGTATTGTTATAATATTTTGTGTTTAAAATATGTCTATGAAGGATTTAACGATGGTTGGGGGATAAATCTAAGGAATTAATCTTGAAAAAATATTATTGGGTTAATAGGCCATGATTAAAGCCATGAACTACAACATGAGACATTTAAAGGGGATCTTTTTTATATGGGTTGGATGAAGTTTCCATTAGGATTTTTTGTGTAGTAGGGATTTATTTTGGGGTCTTGACCATGATTAGGTGATTAAAATAGGGTCCGTAATCCATAAAGTATGATCAAGGCCTTTAACTACAACATCATCCCTTTAAAGGGGATATTTTTCATATGAATGAGAAAGGGTTTCCATTAGGAATTTTTGTGTAGCCAGGATGAGTCATCGAGCCTTGACCATGATTAGGGGATGAAAATAAGGTCCTTAATCCATAAATGAGTGTAACTAGTGTTATGGGACATGGAATATTCTTCAAACATCTAAAAAAAAACTTTTAGAAATTAACTTTGTCGTGGAGGTGACCACCCTTCAAACATGCATTTTTCAAAGACATTAAAAGGTTAAATGATTGTATAATATCTAATCATATGTGACCACCCATATTGATCGATTATGCCATTGCTCTATGATTTCAATGTTCAACTTGTTACATCCACATTCTCAATCAAGGTATTTAGCATGTTTATGCATGGAAACAATTCCTCTTTGTATCCCACCTTGTGGAATCACAAGACCTTAACATTGAAATTCTTGGGTTCCTGTCCTTGGCTTATTTTTCTGCTCAAAATGATTTGTGGAAGGTTCAACATCATTGTACATATCATAGAGGAATGAATAAGTAGGCTTTGAGGCAATGTTGAGTAGCAACACCATGTCCATGACACAATGAAAAGAATTGTAATGCTCTTTGTCATTAAGTGTATAACAAAATTACATTCACAGAGATATACAAGCCATAGAAATAGCCTTTTATATATTATTAGCTATATATTGTACATCTAAGTGTCTTATAAAATTATTACATGACATCATGAATTTCTTTTAGTCTTTTTTTTTCTTTACAGTTCTTAAGCAAATCATCCACGTCCATGTATTTTTTTACTGGGTGCTCATCAGCAGATGATGTTGTTTCAGTCCTTTCACGCCGAGTACATCTGGTCTCGTACCCACAACATGGATGTTGTTGTGAGGGGCCATCACCTAAAAAAATAAAAAATAAATAAATTTATATGCCCAATTTTTAAATATCATTGAAGTAGTTCATTAATATTAAAAAAAAACTCTGCAATGTAATAATTTACCTGGTCCTCTAGTCGACACCGTTGGAATGGCTTCCGGCCTTTTCACCTAATCTTTAGTTAAAGGATGATCATCTATGACATTCTCTTCCATTGAAACGTCAAAATTTATATGTACAAAATTATTAAGTATATGATTAATATATAGACATTTTACCATCATGGGCCTCAGTCACAGGAACATCTTGGGGCTCCACCTCACTAGGATGGGGTTGCTGGGGAGCACCATGATATTCTGGTGGCGTTTCACTATCAATGCTATGTTGTTCAGTACTAATGGTTTCGTTGATAGTTCTTCTCCCCTGATTAAAACAAAGTAAGACATTAAATTATGGACAATATGAAACATTTACGTATTTTATAAGTAACGAAAGGTTAATGTGGACTGATTTTTATTTACCTTATCTCACAAATTGGATCTTGGGGTCTGCCCCATGCTTTTCCTACAATCAACCATGGATTTATAACCATACTTGTAACCAAGTTGGAGGTCTTCCTCCGTGGTTTCTATTCCGAAGTCATCACCCTGCATTGCATAAGGGTATTCTTTTTTAATGTTTTTCACTGCAATTACCTTAAATTTTTAAGGTGATACAAATAATATTCTTAAGATGTTCAAGTACATACGATTAGTGATTGTAACCTCGAGTAGCCACCCTGGCCTAGATTTTGTTGGCCATGTTTGGCAATCCTTGCTTTGGTTTCCTTCGAAGTGTCAGGCAACCTATCATCAAAATATTCAAGTATGTTATATATAACCACACTTTTATTTAGATCTAAAGAAAAATAAAGCTAGTATTAAATTCAAAAAATTGTAATTTACCTTGGTGTACCAGTTATTTGTTCTCCTAATTTTTTCAAAATATTCTCTTTTGCATCATCAATGATCGCCTTCTAATGCCTCTCTGGAATTGAGGGAGGACACTCTTACCTAGAATTTATTTCCAAGATTCATCTATAAACATCCCAAGTATATTTTAAATATTCACCCGCTGCAGATGTGACCACTTTTGTACTGAATGTGTCTACACCAAAGAGACCTTCAAGATAATCCATAAGTTCCTTTTTGAGGTTGGAATTCTGGCAATTCCACCTCATGCGTAAGGTTGCCCCAAAAATAGACAAGGTCTTGCTCTCTACGTGCCTATAAAAAA
>JZKD02S1733543.1:83263-93392 GCA_000966675.3 Picea glauca | reverse complement strand
CCACCATATCCACAAAGGAAACATACCAAGAATATTTGTCTTATGAACATTAATATATGGTACTATCCATTTTGAGGTTTGGCATAGAGATTGTTCTTATAGACTACACTACATTTCACCATAATATAATCCCTACATTCCTTGTAAACCATGTAACACCATTCTCACCATACCTAACCCTTAATTTTCGTATAACTAGAGGATTTCTTAGAGGAAATAAATCATTTGATAGTGGATCATTGTAGCATTGGAAGATGAATAATCTAAGTTTTTTGTTGTTATAATATAGAATCCAAACTAATAACTAAATCCAAAGGTAAGAATCCACTCAAGTGAATGATGAGAAGGAAAATTACCCATCACATGGCTTGACCAATGTTACCACTGGTAAATGTAAAATTCAATGAAGGTATCCCATGACCATACTAACTAAGTTGTTCTTAAATATAGGGAATGTATACCCACTCAAAAAACTAATGTAGAAATGAATAATGAACCTCAACACATCATATAAATGGGAATTGAGTCGAGGATAGAATTTCCAGCCAAACAATTAACATATTTAAGAATAGAAAGAATTATTTGCATGGTCCTATAAATATGGAAGCTAACCCGTTGTTCAATAGGGTAGTGGGGGAACTTATCCACCCCAAAATATGGAAGCTATGTCCAAGGCCCATAGGGGACAAAGATTGAATTCTAATTTGCTGGGAATATCCCATTAGAAAAATTGTTTCCTTTCTTAGATGTTATGGTCGATAGTTGACAAAATTTAGAAGAATAAAATACAAGGCAATATTGGAAGAGCTCAAGGAATTTTTAAGAAAGCCTTAGCTTATCCCCTTAGTGAATAACAACTGACCAAACAATGAAAAATACTAAAGGTTGATGAGAAATATAAAATTTCAACATTGGCCCCATTTGCAGGTCCTGTTGTCGATGTCTAGTCCTCATGCAATTTTTGTTCCTCATTCATTGCTCCTCGTTCCTCATTCCTTGACCATGGTGTAGTCCCCAAGATCCATTATTTTTGTACAAAATTACATACTAATGGAATAAAATTATCGATGAACATTTTTCATCGATAGTATAGCAAATTTGTCGCAACATTATTTACATTCATCTCTCTTGCAACTATATCAATTGATGCTTGGATTCATTTCATATTTGGTTCATCAACTTGAAATCTCAATTTGATACTTTGCAAGCTAGATGGACCTTCAATCAAATACAAATATGAAACTTGGAATCATTAACATATCTACTAGAACATATGAAAATTAGGTTTTATGGTTTCCATGATGAATTGATGATGGAAGAAAGTGGGTGTGTCACTCAAATTTGAGTCCAGAAACCCTCCCATGTCGTTAATACATGCCAATAGTCTATCCATGACAAATTTTAGTGCATACAGAAACTGTTTGAAAAAATTTCAATGTTGGCCCCATTCGCAGGTCCATGTTGTCAGTGTCTAGTCCTCGTGCAATTTTTGTTCCTCATTCATTGTTCATCGTTCCTCGTTCCTTGACCATGGTGTAGTCCCCAAGATTCATTATTGTTGTACAATATTACATACTAATGGCATAAAATTATCGACGAAATTTTTTCGTCGATAGTATAGCAAATTCATCGCAACATTATTTACATTCGTCTCTCTTGCAATGATATCAAATGGTGCTTGGATTCATTTCATATTTTGTTTATCAACTTGAAATCTCAATTTGATACTTTCCAAGCTAGTTGGAACTTCAGTCAATTACAAATATGAAACTTGGAATCATTAACATATCTACTAGAACATATGAAAATTAGGGTTTATGGTTTCCATGATGAATTGATGATGGAAGAAAGTGGGTGTGTCACTCAAATTTGAGTCCAGAAACCCTCCCATATCGTTAAGGCATGCCAATAGTCTATCCATGACAAATTTCAGTGCATATAGAAACTGTTTGAAAAAATTTCAACGTTGGCCCCATTCGCAGGTCGTTGTTGTCGGTGTCTAGTCCTCGTGCAATTTTCGTTCCTCGTTCATCATTCCTCGTTCCTTGACCATGGTGTATTTCCAAATATCCATTATTTTTGTACAAAATTACATACTAATGGCATAAAATTATCGATGAACGTTTTTCGTTGATAGTATGGCAAATTCGTCGCAACATTATTTACATTTGTCTTTCTTGCGACAATATCAAATGATGCTTGGATTCATTTCATATTTTGTTTATCAACTTGAAATCTCAATTTGATACTTTCCAAGCTAGTTGGACCTTCAGTCAAATACAAATATGAAACTTGGAATCATTAACATATCAACTAGAACATATGAAAATTAGGGTTTATGGTTTCCATGATGAATTGATGATGGAAGAAAGTGGGTGTGTCACTCAAATTTGAGTCCAGAAACCCTCCCATATCGTTAAGGCATGACAATAGTCTATCCATGAAAAATTTGAGTGCATACAAAAACTGTTTGAAAAAATTTCAACGTTGGCCCCATTCGCAGGTCCTTGTTGTCAGTGTCTAGTCCTTGTGCAATTTTTGTTCCTCGTTCCTTGTTTCTTGACCATGGTGTAGTCCCAAAGATCCATTATTTTTGTACAAAATTACATAATAATGGCATAAAATGTCCCATAGAAAGAACAAATTAATATCCTCTACATAAGTCTTTTAATGCAGGAGCGTCACTCCACGTCATCAAGTGCCAACACACCCAACACACGTTCAATGGAGAGGAGAGGCATAGCCCTCTCACTTTCAAATTTTTAATTTTTAAAATGCATTTAATGTTTGTAAGGCTAGTGGAGCCAAGACGTGCCTTTGAGCAAGCTGTAGATTGGTGTTGTCTTAATGGCTGACAGGTCGATGGGGATCTAAATCTGATTCAGATTAGATGGCCCATTCAATGTAATTGAATGTAATTTATGGAGAGTTGGTGAGGATGGAGGGAAGAGCTCGAGGATCCCCTCTTTGTAAAAAGGATCTTCTTCTTTTGTTTTTAGGAGGTCAAAAGGGTAGAGCAGAAGAATAGAGGAATAAAGTAGAGAAGTTGTGATAGAAGAGAGAGCTGAGACTCTGTTGCAGTCTGAGCTCAAACACATTGTAAAGAGGCATTTTCATGTTAATACAAACAGAGCAGATTTTCCTACATGTTGTTGTTCATGTGTTTATGAGTTCATGAATGAATGTATTTATGTGTGATGATATGTTGTAGATGTATGTTAGATATGCATTTGCAGGGATAGACAAATTTTCCTGTCTGTTGAGTTCTTTGATTTTCAGGTTTGGGTTCTTTGTGGTTTCATGCAAGAGCGCATGATAGAGTACTATGGTCTCTAAAAACCAGTGCAGGAGTGCACTTCTAAATTCTGTGGAATTTCATACAAAGACGTTCCAGGAGGGCACACTAGAGGAAGTCATTGTCTCATGAAGAAACCTCCAGGTTGCTTAACACCTTGGAGGTCGAACTATGCAGAAAACGCACCGAGGGAAAACAGAATCACTGAAGGTTTTGTGGGAGCTATGCCAAGAGGGAATTGAGCAAGTGCATAGAGTGCACATAAGAAATCTATTTTGATTTCAGAGTTGAAGACAAAATCACTGAAGATTCTGGAGAACTCTGCTAGCTGGGCATTGAGTTGGTTCTAGTGTGCACAGAAGGAACTCTTGTTGAGTTCAAAAAAAGGAGAAGTGTCAGAGAAAGACACTCATAGGGTTACTGAACACCCTGCAGGCTCAACAAAGTGTGGTTGATTAGGAAGTTGCCAGAGGGAACTTACATCCCTTCAAGGAGAGAAAGGGATAGAGACCCTTTGAGGTCAAAACCCCAAATAAGCTCAAAAGAGATAGCACCATTTTGTGCAAAGGCCCTGAAAGTGGTTACAAAGTCTGAAGAATCCTTTTGAGGTTTCAGAGAGAAGCATGCTCAGGAGGAGGAACACCTCTTAAAATACAGGTGGGAGCTAAAGTTACAATGTTTGCAGCAGAGGTAAAGGTCGAGGCCTTTGAATCTTTGAAAATATTCCAAGGGGAAGGAAGAAGCACGGGCTCAAGGTAGAGCACAATTGCCATTAGATCAGTTGGAAAGGTGAGATTAGGACCGTCGAGTTTCATGTCTAGACAACGGGAGGAAAGAGTGCAGAAGATTAGATTTGGGCCATCAGATCTAGTCTGAAGGCCTGATAGCCGTTTGATCTCGCAAAGAAGTTCGACATTTCGGTGTTTTGGAGTTTGGATTTTCGACAGGAAAGTGATTTTGGAATCACTGCATCGTGAACTTCCGGTTCACGAAACTCCAAAAAGGTCGGGACTGTTGGAGTAGAGGAGGCCTACAACTGTCATCCATTTCAGAATTTTGGGGTTCGACATACCGGAAATACTGATGATAATGAACCAGGACTCTTTGCATTGAAAACCCCAAAGTCGTGAAATGCGACGTACCTTTGGTGTGAAACATCAGCATTTCAGTAATTCCGATGATAGGAGAAGGGTTACTTGGTATTGAAAATCCCAAAATCGTGAAACGCGATGTGCCTTTGGAGTAGGGTTGTGGCCCCAGAGGAAGCAATGTATTTTGGAATTTCGTGACCTGGGAAATTGAAAGACAGAGGACCGTAGGAACCGCTTGCATTGTGATTTTCCAAATCACGAAAGTTGGTAGCGTGGTCACGTGGACGAGGTCCTTTTCGGCATTTTGGAAATCAAGTGTTCGAGAGGCCAAGAGTCAGGAGATGATGAGTCCTGACTCACAAAATCAGGGTTTGTGAAAGCCTAATAGTGTTTAGAGACCAAGGAAGGACCCAGAGCCATTCAACCCATTTCAGTATTTCGGCATATCGAAATTCGGGGATTGGGCACGACAGATGATTTTGGGATCGAGTGTTGTGGAATCCTGGTTACTGATATCCCGATATGGAAAGGGACTGTTAGACCCTTTTCGGAGTTCAACATTTTAGAATTCCTAAGGAGAAGGTGCCTATTCGGCTTAACTCGAGGACATAGCACCATGGTCACTGGAAGCAGTGAAGCTCGCACCTAGTGTTTGTTCGCACAGGTGGGGTTTCTGAAGGACCTGTGGATTGGATTCATAGGGTTCCAGTGAGGTCCTGAAAGATCTATTTCAGATTTTTGGATTTGAAGAAGAACGATCCTATGCGGATATCGGCCTGAGGGTCGGGGGTCTGCATCAAGTGTGGTATCAGAGCTGATTTTTGTTTGTAGATTTCAAAAAAAAGAAAAAGAAGGAGATTGTTACTTTTTTCATAGACAAAGGAGAGATGGTGGGAGAAATCCTGGTAACATCAAGTGGAATCTGGAGCAGAGATTCATCTGTATACAAGAGAAGAAGATGGAAGGCAAAGTATGGAAGCTTTATGGTGATTGTTGCAAGATGCGCAACAATCAATACACAGTCAGGAGGATTGTAGGAGATGTTGGACATGCTCTCGATCGTAGAGTGACAACAGTAGACTTTCCAGGAGGGTAGGTAGAGGACAAGAAGATGGCTACTAAAGGCCATGGACGCGGTGGAAAGAAGAACCACCAACAAGAGAGAAAGGATGAAATGGATAAAGAGATCACTGAGATAAGAGAAAGAATGGAAGATCTTGCACTGTGGGTGTAGCAGAATGTAAAGACACATTGGGTATATGAATGGTCCATGAAAACAAAGGTGAAGTGGCCAGTCAAAGAATTTTTGGCCAGAAGACAATAAAGGTTGTTGAGGAGGTGGCTGAGGTATGTGAAAAGCCTCAGGGTCACAGAGGAGATGGTTCATGTCTATGAACCAGAATATTGGAGAAATCTTAGTGATGATGAAGAGGAGAGATCAAGCAGAGATATCTAAGACTACCTGGAGGGCAGAGATGAATCTTCCAATTGCTAGGTGGGCAATGAAATGAGATCATTTGAGGATCTCATAGAATGTCAGGAGGACAGCCATGGAAATCCATATTTCCAAGAGGGAAATGAGATGAGATCAGTGTAGGATCTCATAGACTACCAGGAGGGCAGAGAGGAAATCCCATATTACCGGGTGGGAAAGGGAGAGAAGATGAGCTCAGAGGTGAGTTCATATCAACAAGGACGGCTGATGGAGAAGGAAGACTAGAAGAGCATTCTAATGATTAGAGGAATAAAGGTATTCCTGTCATCTAGCCAAGATGAGGCTAGGGAATATGTTGCGGATACATCAACAGAAAGACAGCCAACAGAGACTATCAAAGAAGAGGAAGAAGTGGAGTAGGCACTGATGTTTTCCCAAGGAGAAGAAGAAGAGCATTCATCTGAATTGCTCAAATTTTTCAACCAGTAAGATGAATAGGAGATCACTGCAGTACTGGAAGCTACAGCAGAAAAGGGGCACACAGTTAATATTCTCACTCCATGGGAGATGGAGTTGGAAATGATGGAGGATTGGTTGAACAATCCAGTGCTAGTAGATGACTGCCATGAGCAGAAAGTCATGCAGCTGTTAGTAGAGGATCATTTCGAGGAATTGCTCAGAAATTTCAACTAGGGAGCTGAACAAATGATGATGACTGTAATGTCGAGGCATGCAACATAAGATGAAGAAGAATTCCAGACTGAGGAGCAGCTGGAGGAAGCTAGGGATGCACCATATGGAGAACTAACAAAAGTTAAGCTGCCAGAAGAGGAAGTTGAACAACAACTCAGTGATCAGACTGCAGAACTGAATTTTACAGCAAGGTGGCAAGTTAGTGCCACAAAAAGGGAATAAAATAGCATGGGTTATCTAGTTGATCTACCCACTAATAAGGATAAAGAATTACAGCCAAGGAGACTGCATAAGAAGGTCCAGCCATGGGAGCAGATGGATGAGATAATTGAGGAGATTAGAAGGCTGAAGATCATATCAACAGAAGTCGTCAGCAAAGGGAAGCTGAGAAGAGGAGAACCTGCCATAGTAGCAAGGCAACAAATGCAACAATAATAGCAAAGTAGAGGAGCAGATGGATAGCTCCAAAGAACTGTTTGGGATCTAGGTGGATTTCGACAACCATGCTAGGAAGCTCATGAGAAGGAGCTCATGATTTTTGTAGCAGAGGAGTATGATGCAAGAGCATCACTCCACATAATCAAGTGCTAGCACACCCAACATACATTCAATGGAGAGGAGAGGCGTATCCCTCTCACTTTCAAATTTTGAATTTAGAAAATGCATTTATTGTTTGTAAGGATGGTGGATCCAAGTTGTGCCTTTGAGTAGGCTGTAGATTTGTGTTTCCTTAATGGCTGACAGGTCGATGGGGATCTAAATCCGATTCGGATTAGATGGCCCATTCAATGTAATTGAATGTAATTTATGGAGAATTGGTGAGGATGGAGGGAAGAGCTCGAGGGGCCCCTTTTTGTAAAAAGGATCTTCTTCTTTTGTTTTCAGGAGGTCAAAAGGGCAGAGCAAAATAATAGAGGAATAGAGTATAGAAGTTGTGAGAGAAGAGAGATCTGAGACTCTGTTGTAGTCCGAGCTCAAACACATTGTAAAGAGGCATTTTCATGTTAATACAAACATAGCAGTTTTTCCTGCATGTTCTTGTTCATGTGTTTATGAGTTCATGAATGAATGTATTTATGTGTGATGATATGTTGTAGATGTATGTTAGATATGCATTTGCAGGGATAGATAGATTTTCCTGTGTGTTGAGTTCTTTGATTTTCAGGTTTGGGTTCTTTGTGGTTTCATGCAAGAGTGCATGACAGAGTAATGCGGTCTCTAAAAACCAGTGAAGGAGTGCACCTCTAAATTCTGCGGAATTTAAGACAAAGACGTGCTAGGAGGGCACACCAGAGGAAGTCATTGTCTCAGGAAGAAACCTCCAGGTTGCTAAACACCTTGGAGGTTGAACTGTGTAGAGGAGGCACCAAGGGAAAATAGAATCACTAAAGGTTCTGTGGGATCTCTACCAGGAGGGCATTGAGAAAGTGCACATAGTGCACAGAAGAACTCTATTTTGAGTTCAGAGAGGAAGACAAAATCACTGAAGATTCTAGATAAATCTGCCATGTGGGCATTGAGTTGGTGCAAGTGTGCACAAAAGGAACTCTTGTTGAGTTCAGAAAAAGGAGAAGGGTCACAGAAAGACACTCATAGGGTTACTAAACACCCTGCAGGCTCAACAAAGTGTGCTTGAGAAGGAAGTTGTCAGAGGGCAGTTACATCCCTTCAAGGAGAGAAAGGGATAGAGACCCTTTGAGGTCAGAACCACATATAATCTTAGAAGAGATAGCACCATTTCGTGCAAAGGCCCTACAAGCAGTTGCAGAGTCCGAAGAAACCTTTGGAGGTTTCAGAGCAAAGAAATCTCATGAGGAGGAACGCCTCTTAGAATACAGGTGGGAGATAAAGTTACAGTTTTTGCAATAAAGGTAAAGGTCGAGGCCTTTGAATCTTTGAAAATCTACCGAGGGGGAGGAAGAAGCACAGGCTCAAGGTAGAGAACAACTTTCGTTAGATCAGTTGGAAAGGAGAGATCTGGACCATCGAGTTTCACATCCAAACAATGGGAGGAAAGAGCACAAAATATTGGATCTGGGTCGTTATATCTAATCCAAAGGCCCGACAACCATCGGATCTCGCAAAGAAGTTCATCATTTCAGCGTTTCGAAGTTCGGTTTTTGGACAGGCAAATGATTCTAGAATCACTGCATCGTGAAATTCCAGTTCACGAAACTTCGAAAAGGCCAGGATCGTTGGAGTAAAGGAGGCCTATAGCCGTTATCTATTTTGGCATTTTGGGGTTCGGCATACAAAAAATCCTAATGACAAGGAATTGAGACACTTTGCATTGAAAACCTCGAAGTCGCAAAACCCAATGTACCTTTGGTGTGAAACATCGACATTTCAGTAATTCCGATGACAGGAGCCATGTTAATTGGTATTGGAAATCCCAAAGTCATGAAACATGATGTGCCTTCGGAGTAGGGCTATGGCCCCAGAGGAAGCAGTCTATTTCGACATTTTGGGACCCAGGAAATTGAAAGACAGGGGACCGCAAGAACCACTTCCATCGCGATTCTATGAATTGCGAAAGCCAGTAGCATGGTAGCATGCATGAGGGCCTTTTCAACATTTCAGACACCAAGTGTTTGAGAGGCCAAGAGTCGTGAGACAAGGAGTCCTGACTCATGAAATCAGGGTTTGTGAAAGCTTGACAGTGTTCGGATACCAAGAAGGACCTAGAGCCATTCAACCCATTTTGGTATTTCGACATATCAGAATTTGGGGATTGGGCACGACAGGTGATTTTGGGATCGAGAGTCGTGGAATCTTGGTTACCGAAATCCCGATATGGCAAGGGACCGTCAGATCCTTTCGGGAGTTCAGCATTTTGAAAGTCCTAATGACAAGGTGCCTATTCGGATTAACTCGAGGACATAGCGCCGTGGTCACTGGAAGTAGTGAAGCTTGCACCTAGTGTTTGTTGACACAGGTGGGGTTTTCTAAGGACCTGTGGATCGGATTCGTAGGGTTCCAGTGAGGGCCCGAAAGAGCTATTTCAGCTCTGCAGATTCAAAGAATAATGATCCTATGTAGATCTCTGCTTGAGGGTCAGGGGTCTTCATCATCTTTTGTCTTTTTTCAACAACTATGTAATGAATCTCAATTCTAAGAAGATTCAAATAGGTAACAATATTGATGAAATCTTATACGATCATGATGGTATAAAAAATGAAAGAGCTTCTCTAGGTTTCAAGAATAATTTATTCTCTACTGAACAAGGCCAACCATGTGAAGGTGGAAGATCACATGGCCCCTCCCCTTCCCCTCACATCACTCTCAATTGATCCCCAAAACCCAATCTATAAAATATAAAATAATCAAAAGCAACGTCCTATTAAGATTCATGCATAGAAACTTAAAAAAAATAAAATAATGAAGGTACATGAAATTATGTGTTTCTAAATGATATTTTTAGTCTACCACGTACTTTAATATATTGACAACTATTTTAAGGTTTCAAATAATAATTAAACATCATGTAACCTAGAATATAGAAAATGTTGCATAAAACTTAAAAACATGTAATTAACCCATGACATTAAAAGTAAATTATTTTAAGAGAATAATTCATACAAATTAAAATATTATATAGTCATGTACCTAATCCAA
>JZKD02S1733543.1:49085-61824 GCA_000966675.3 Picea glauca | reverse complement strand
CATCACTCCCATCAACCATAGAATCAAGAGATAACCATGAACAAGAGTCTAAAGAGAAAATATTTCCAAAGATAGCAAACATTTCATACCAATACTTCTCACAATGAGGGAGAGTTATGTTAAAATGAGATCTTATGATCTCTTATTTATACAAAATGTGACCAAGGTGACTTGTCCACAAATTAAGGGTTAAACCACAATACTAAGGGTAAAAAACCATAATATTTCCCCCTTTAACAAAGTAATATTAAAAAATTCATCTAAATTTTCACTTTTTCACAAATAAAACCCTAATTTTACATGGATGTCTCCCCTTTAGGGGACATTTTTCCACTTATAAGAAATCATTGGTGTTGGAGAAGCATGGGTAGGCCTCCAAAGGCCACATGTCAATCATCTAGAAAATATCCTTATGATGAAGACCTTATTCTCCTCAAAATGTCCATGTGTCAATGAATGGCACCTCATCACCAAGCCCTAACCCCCCTAGGTGACATCATGTCTCTATAAGTGACGTTTTACCTCTCCTAGGAAAAACATTTGGCATGTGGGGGCTAGGATATGTCATCTAAGTCATCTTCAACCTTCAAATTTTATATTTCTCATTCAGAATGCAGGTTCTTTGCATCCAACATGTGGGCTTG
Organism: Picea glauca; assembly: GCA_000966675.3. NCBI lineage: Eukaryota > Viridiplantae > Streptophyta > Pinopsida > Pinales > Pinaceae > Picea > Picea glauca. The sequence goes on along the minus strand of JZKD02S1733543.1, from coordinate 61,180 downwards.
TAGCCCCATGCAAGCCCAAGCTAGGCTTGTTCTCCCAAAACTATCCACTAACTAGGTCCCGCAAAGACAAATGAGCATGCCCTCCAAGGATATCAAATCATAACATCATGATAAGTAAATCCAATCAATAAATGAGCCACCTAAGTATGTGCAACAAACATCACTATATCAAACAATTAAATTCTCAAAAACAATATGCGACTTGTCAAGATTGAATATGTGAGGGTTGACGAGGTGTCCTATTCGGTAGATCTTTCCCTATGTCAAGGAGAGTTTCCAAGAGATCCCTCTCTAAGCCATGTAAAGTGGATGAACTGGTTGGGTTCAAGACTCAGTGGGCATAGGACTCATAACATACAAGGGATCGTAGTGTCTCATTCATAGGTGCCTTTGTAGAGGGTGTGTGGTACCTTCGTTCGCAATGCACTTTTTCCAATCCCATCATTTTTTTTTATATTAATTTATTTTTATTTTCTTCCAATATATAATAAGGAGAGGTTGAAGGTCACTACCATGTTGTGGTGACGAGATGATGGAAATGTCACCCACAAACACCTAGTGGAAATGAGAAGGTTGGCTCATGATGAGACCCCCTTTCTCTCAGCCATGCAACTGAGAGCCATTACTCTAGTTTGGTGACTAGATTATGGCAATGTCATACCACTAGATATTTATGGAAGTGATAGGTTTTTTCATGATGAGAACTCATATCCTTCAACTAACCTTTTAAGCATTCTTTATTATATTGTGGTTCCCCTTTACTCAAATATAATCATTTCGCTACTTTCTTGGGTGATCCTTGGGAGAAGCATCTATAAGGTTTATACAAGGATTTTGTCTTTTACCCAACATCAATCCCTCTGGGCCTTCATCTCCTTCTTCTCATAGAATCAGGGACAATGCCTTCTTGGGTCAATACACCCTAAAATCCCAAGAGATGAGGAAATGGAGGGGAATAATGATGGAAAGTGGCAAGTATGGTCGGGAACAGTATGATGGCTCATTAAGGGAGTTTATAGTAGCAAACCCATCCCCAAGGAAGACCACTTACTAGGGAACAATGTCAACCACCAAGGTGAAGCAGGGAAAAAGACATAATGTCCAAACATATACCATGAAATATAGAGCAATATAAGATACAACATACTCAAATGGCTTAAATATTGAAATGATGCTCACATAATACTAACGTGTACCTCATGGATCAAGGCCCATTTCCTTGTTGGACAACTGAGAGGGGGGGGGGGTGAATCAGTTGTTATTGAGATTAAACAATTATTCTTATTTTAAACTCTTTACACAACATTTAATGACAATCACAATAATGCAAGGAAGTTAGCAATAGAACATTCAACATCAGCCACACATATGAGATACATAGAGACAGATATTTTTTGAGGAAACGCATATAGGGTAAAAACCTCTTCTTCTTTATATGATAAGTAATCTTTACATTCTTTACATTATCATACATATGAGCACCAACTCATAATGAGACTACAAACTCTATTTTGCAAGCTGCTACTTGCTGAGAGCACCAACTTCTGGCTTCTCTAGCATGAACTAGAAGGAAGCACCAACTCCCTGGATTCTCTAGAACCAACTATAAGGAAGCACCAACTCCCTGGTTTCTCTAGCACCAACTAGAAGGAAGCACCAACTCCTCAGTTTCTCTAGCACCAACTCCCCAGTTTCTCTAGCACCAACTAGAAGGAAGCTACAACTCCTTGTGTTCAAGCACCCACTTGAACCTCTGAGGACAAAAGTCCTCCCTAGCACCTCCCTAGCACCCTAAAATATAAATTTTTGCTAATGAAACTTATCACAGTGATACAATATTTATCATTGGCTTACCGGACTTATCACTGTTCTACTATGCTTCTCTACTCTCTTGTATCAATGTCTCTCTGTCTGCATCTTCTTGGGATTTATGATCTTCTGGTTTTCTCTACAAGAGAACCTCAACCTTCCTTTAGTGTATTATTGTCTTTCTCCACACATTCCTTGCTCTTTTTGTGCTTCTACCTTTTAGTCTCTATGTGCCATGTCCATTCAATGCTCCATTCCTCTTCTATGTATTTCAGCTATTGCTCATTCCTCCTACACTCCTGAATCCCTCTCAATAACAACAACTCCCATCTCTTCTTTGTTTTTCATACTTATAGTCTCTGTGCACCTTATGCATGTTGTCCCACCATGCTTCTGCATGCTCTCTCATGTCGAGTACTCTACCTGTTCATTATGGCAACTCTTCAGCTTCTTTGGCAGTTAGATCCATCTATCAATTGCCTCTACGAACAGTCTTCATTCCACTGGAAGATTCCTAGAGACTCTTCAGCTCCTCTGATAATCACACAGAGGTCTCTTTGAGTCCTCTAGTGGAAACCATTAGTGGTTTCTAGTAGTTACACTGTGAACCTCCAAAGACCTCTTCAACAACTGAATCACCACTGATCGATTAACTCTGAAGAGCAACAATAGCCCTTTGATCATGCATAAATTCACCTGCACTGTTGGATGGAGTTCATAGGGTCTTTCATTTAATTCATATGCCCACTGGCTGTGACCAAGCGCTAAATAGAGTTTTAATTTCATGATCTCACATCTCAACATTCTTGTCATAGAAGATCTCAACACTCCAAGTTACGATCGCTGAGACTCCGAGATGGAGCTTAGCACCGCTAGCTTCTTCCCCTCATGTGACCACCGACTGTGACCACAAGATGCACCAAAAGGTGCTTCATGTTTCATGAAATTATAAACTTCATCGAGCCTCATCAACAGTCGAGATCTCTGATTATCCGATGGTCCAGATCTCATCGCAATCTTACATATCACAATTCCTATGATGAAGAGTCTTGATGATCCAAGTTGCGAGTGTCGAGACTCCGAGATGGAGCTTAACATTGCTATCTCCTTCCTCTATCTTCTATATATGTAACCACTAGTTGTGATCACAGCCTTATTCGAAAAAACATTTCACACTTTCACATATTGGGTATTCTATGATGAGTCCTCTCGACTCTCCATGTCACGAACTCTGAAATAGGGCTTGGCTTCTCTAGCTTCTCGACAATGTGACCATGAGATATGACCACTCGCCACTCAAACGAGAACTTCACTCCTTTGACTTTCCAGTCATCAAAATGATGATCTTTCTCCATGTGTCCTCTGGATCCAATGATCCACGGCTATCCTCGATTGACGTCCAGGATTCCTTCACAGTTTTGGAGAGTTGGATGACTCTTGGTCTTATCCACCTTGCAGCTTCACCATATCTAATGGATATTGGTCCTTCGTAATTACTCCAGATCTAACGGCCCAGATCTTATCACGATTTCACCACTTCATGAGCCTTCTTCATGCCTAATCAATGGTCCACAATCCTTGGTGATCTGATGGTCTAGCTCTTTTCGTGATTTCGCGTATCGCGAGTTTGAACCTCTTTCCTTTGGATTTCCCAATTTGCTAAAATACGAAACAAAACCTTCATCTTTCACCATGTGTCCTTCTTGAATCAACTGTCAATATTCTTATCTCGATTTCACATATTGTGATTTTGAACCTCTTTCCTTTGGATTTCTCGATCTGCAAAACTCCGAAAACCTTTTTCGTGCTTTGACTATTTTCCTCCTTTTGAGCCTACACTGTTGATCTTTCCATTCGATCGTTGTTGTTCTTCCTTGCCTGTCTGTCTACTAATATTCCTTTCCTACCTATTTTTCATCGTTGATGTTGTTCTTTCCATCAATGACAAGCACGCTCTTCTTGTAAACATGCCAACAATCTGCCCCTTTGGCATTGATGGCAACCCTGAACGGTTGCGCTAATCTATTTGGACCTCCAACTGTAGCATCCAATCTGGACCACTCCTTTTCTCCTCCTTTGACATCAATGTCAAAGAAAACACGCTCCCCCTAAGCTGTTGTAGTATGTTTAGGAGGTATCAGGTGTTCAACCAATACAAAATCCCCCTAACAGGATGGACTTTCTTAGATGTGAGATGGGATGACACACAACTTCTGTCGAAGATATTCAAATGGTGTCTTGGCTAGGGGTTTATTAAAGATGTATGCAATTTGTTCTGTCGTTGGAATTTAGTGTACCTTAACAATCTGATTAGTGACCTGCTCTCTCAAAAAATGATATTTTATGGGAATATCCTTGGTCTTGGAGTGGAGTACAGGATTCTTAGACACATTGATGGCACTAGTGTTATCACAATGAATTGGGATCGGTGCTACGTATTTTACCTCCAAGTCTGCAAGTTTTTGAATCATCCATAATACCTGAGTGCAATAGGTAGCAGCAGTATTGTACTCTGCCTCTTTAGTTGATAAAGAAATGAAACTTTTCTTTTTACTAAGCCATGCTACTAACGAGTCACCCAGGAAGAATGCTCCTCCACTAGTACTTCTTCTCTCATCAACACAGTTTGCCCAATCTGCATCTGAATAAGCAGTTAACTAAAAATTTGGATTTATGGGATACCACAGACCATAAGTCATTGTTTCTTTCAAATACCTTAATATCCTTTTGACAGCTAGCAAATGACTCTGTTTAGGTGCAGACTGATATCTTTCTACCATTCTAACAACATGCATTATGTTTGGGTGAGATGTTGTGATGTATAGTAGTCTACCTATCATTGACCTATATGAACTTTGATCAACATTAAGTGAGTCCTCATCCTTTGTTAATTTGCATCCAGTAACCATAGGTGTGCCCACAGGTTTAGAATCTTCCATTTGAAAACTTTTCAACATTTCTCTTAGATATTTTTCTTGAGAAATGGACATCCCTTCAGACCTCTGAGTAATTTGCAGACCAATAAAAAATTATAGTTCACCTATCATAGGCATTTCAAACTCAGACTCCATGGTAGAAGAAAACCATTTTACCAATGAATCCTTTTTACATTTGAATATGATGTCATCTACATAGGCCAACACAATGAGAAAATCATCACCCTCTATTTTGATATATAGATTGTTGTCAACTGTTCCTCTCTTGAACCCTTTGTCTTTAAGATACGTATCCAGTCTATGATACCAAGCACGAGGAGCTTGTTTTAACCCATATAAAGCTTTCTTCAGCTTGCATACTAATTCATGGTTATCAAACAGTTCGAAACCCTATGGTTGTTCCATATAGAATTCTTCATTTAAATCTCCATTTAGAAAAGTTGACTTGACATCCATTTGATAAACTTTAAACCTTTTATGACAAGCATAGGCAAGAAATATTCTGATAGCTTCTAACCTTGCTATGGGTATAAATGTTTCATCAAAATCTAGTCCTTCTATTTGAGCATAGCCTTTACAGACCAATATTGCTTTGTTTCTGACAACTTGTCCCTACTCATTCAACTTATTCTTAAAGATCCATTTGGAACCAATGATATTTTTACCTTCCAGTCTATGAACCATCTCCCATGTATTGTTTTTCTCAATCTGATCAAGTTCATCATTCATTGCTTTAACCCAAAGGTCATCTTTGCTAGCTTCATTAAAGTTCTTGGGTTCCAGCATGGATATGAAATCTATATGTGATTTCTTGGTATTTTTTATTATCTTTCTCCTGGTTTGTACACCTTTTTCCTTTTCACCTATTATCTGACTTACAGGATGATTCTTTTGAGTAATTCTGGAGGAGGATTTTGAAGGAGCCTACTGATTTGAGTCTGTCTGAGTATCTGAGTCTTCATCTGATTCAGAGTCTTCATTTTCTGATTCTTGGACCTGTTCATCTTCATCTTTAGCCGTGTCTTCTGTAAAAGACTCATTATTGTACACCTCTCTTGTTGGGATTCCTTCATCAACGTTTATGTCAATACATTCAACCAATTTATGCAGCCTCTTATTATAGCATCTTTATCCTTTACTGTTTGTAGCATATCCTAAGAAGATACCCTCATCATCCCTGTCATCATATTTTCCAAGTTTCTCATCATTATTCTTTATGTAACATTTACTCCCAAAGACTTTGAAGTGTTTGATTGAAGCAGGTCTACCATACCACAAATCATAAGGTGTCTTGTCACTTTGTGGTTTGAGGTGAGATTTGTTAAGAACATGGACTATTGTGTGTATTTCTTCTACCCAGTAGGTTTGACCAATGTTCTTCTCATTCATCATTGACCTGGCCATTTTTTGCACTGTTCTGTTTTGCCTCTCCACTACTCCATTTTGTTGTGGAGTTCTTGGGATTGTGTATTCTCTCTTGATCCCATTCTTATCACAGAATTCCTTGAAATCACTTGAAATAAATTCTCCTCCTATGTCTAATCTTACTGCCTTTAACCTCTTACCTGTTTGATTCTCAGTTAAAGCCTTAAATATTTTAAACTTCTCAAATGCTTCAGCTTTTTCCTTAAGAAAGGAAACCCAAGTAAGTCTGGAGTAATCATCAATAATCAGCATGAAGTAGTTTTCTTTCCCTATGCCTTCTTGTCTTGATGGTCCACATAAATCCATATGAACTAGTTGGAGTGGTTTATCTGTTGAAGTAAAGCTCTTGGCCTTAAACGGTGTCCTGGTTAGTTTTCCTACTTGGCAGGGTTTACACATAGAATCTTGGGGTTTTGATGTTGTCGGAAGATCTTTTACTGCCTCAAGATTTTTGAGCTTGATTAAGTGTTCAAATTTTAGATGTCCAAGTCTCCTATGCGATAACCAACTTTCATCATGTTTTCTTATATGACACTCTTCCCTATTTTCTTTCAGCACAGATACATTATTTTCTGTCCTTATGCCTTTGGCCACCACTTGTCTTGAGTTTAAAGACTTTATCTTGCAGTCCTTGGATGTGAACAACAGTTCACATCCTCTGTCACACATTTGACTTACACTGAGCAGATTATGTTTCAGCCCATCTACAAGTAGAACATCTTGGGTTTTTCCTTTTCCATTACCTAAACTCACCATCCCTTTACCCTTTATTTTACCTGGAGCATAATTTTCCAAAGGTTATGTTTCCTGATTTTATTTCACATAGAGATAGAAACTTACCTTTGTCTCCTGTCATATGTTTGGAGAATCCACTGTCTATATACCAAGGGTTCATTTTTCTTTGAGTTGACAACACTAATCCACACTTGTCACTTTCTTTCTTCTTCCACACCTTGACATTTTCAGCAGGGGAATTCAAATCTGGTTCATAGTTCCTTAATCAACAGTCAATAGATTTATGTCCATAGTTATGATAGATGTAGCATTCAATCTCATTGTTCAATATGGAAAAATTATTATTGCAGCGTTGTCTACTTATTCACTGTTGATTATTTCTTGACCTCCTTAGTTGCATGCCTCTAAACTTAATTTGGCAATTTGCAATCTGTGAAGGTTTGTTACTTGGATGTATCATTATTTGTTGTGGAAAGTATTTATTCCTTTGAAAACTTAGTTTCTCATGTCTAAGTATTAAGGAACAATTTACAACTTTGTGACCAAAGTTAGAATAGTAGAAACAATAACCATAGAAAAATTCTTTGTACCTAGAAAATGGTTGTCTTCTTTGATCAAATCGATTTATTCCATGCTGATGACGTCTTTCAGTAGGGAGCACATTATTTCTTTGTTCTACAGATTCAGTCCTGACATCTTTTTCTTTACTCATCCTAGGCAGTTGATTGTCTTCCTTTGTTTCTGCAGGTTTGTTGTTGTCATTGGTTGTAGATTTGGCAAACTTGATGGGTTCTTCATTTCTTGGCTTATCACTACTTGATCCCTCTTCATAACCCAAACCAGTTTTCAGCTTTGGATTCCTTTGCTGATTTAGGATGGTGGCTAATACTTCTGAGGCTTTGATACTTGAAAGATTCTGATTATACAAGGCTTGAAACTTCTCCATCTATTTCCTAGTTTTCACTACTTCTTGTTTTAAGGATTCACATCTTGCCTTCTTTTCTGATAACTATCGTTTCATATTGTCTTCAATTTTCTTTGCCTATTCTAATTCCACTTTTAGTAGGACAAGGTCTTCATCAGGTTCTTTACTTTCTTTCTCGAACTGTATCAGCAATCATCTTTGCTTTCTGTTCTTAATTCTTAGTCTGTTAATCTCTTCCAGTGCACTGATCAGTTATCCTTCCATGTCAACCACAACTTCTTCTTAATTAGCATAACTTCCTATGCTTATATTATAATATTCCTCTTTGTCCATAAGTATGAAGTCATTTAGTTTATCTTCAATAGTGGAGTTATTCTCTTTAAATAAATTTATGTGTTTGTGCTTCTCCTCATCATCACATGTATGATCCTTTCTTTTGTGGGGACATTTATTTGCAAAATGAACTATCCTACCACAGTTGAAACATTTGAAAGGCAGTTTACCTTTGTATTTGCCTGATCCCTTCTTCAGTCTCTTCACAAATTTTTCTTCAATTTCATCAGGCTCTGAATCCTCATTCTCGTCTTCCTTAAATGATGCTTCTCTAGAGGTGTGTTTATCTTTAACTATTCTCATTTCATATGCATTCAATGTTCCTAGAAGTTGATCAAACTCCAAGGTTTTTAGATCATTAATTTCTTCAATAGCAGAGACCTTCGAGTTGAACCTTTCTGGTAGAGATCTCAAAATTTTCTGAACTAAAGAAGGTTCCTCAATTTTCTCACCAAGTGCTTTCATTGCATTTACCATTTCTTCTACTCTCAGAAAGTATTTTCCAATGGTTTCATCTTCCTTCATCTTCAGTTGTTCAAACTGTATTTTGTAGGTTTGAAGCTTGCCATCCTTTACCTTCTCATTACCTTCATAACTGCTAATGAGTTTGTCCCACATTTCTTTGGCAGTTCCTAGATGAATAACTTTTACGAATTCTGCTTCTACAAGCCCACTCAAGATAGCATTCATAGCCTTAGCATTGAAGCTAAATTCTAGCTTGTCATCCTTATTAGCTAGTACAATTGGCTTTACATAACCAATATCTACCACATCCTAGACATCTTCACCTAAAGCCATTATGTAGGTTCTCATTCTAACTTTCCAGAAGGCAAAGTTTGTTCCATTGAACAGAGGGGCCTTATTGGTTGAATTTACTTCATGGTTTGACATGTTTAAGCTCTAGGATCTACCCTTAGATAAAAGGGGTCGGCTCTGGTACCAATTGTTGGACAACTGAGAGTGGGGGGGTGAATCAGTTGTTATTGAGCTTAAACAATTATGCTTATTCTAAACTCTTTACACAAAATTTAATGATAGTCACAATAATGCATGGAAGTTAGCAATAGAACATTCAGCATTAGCCACACATATGAGATACACAGAGATAGATATTTTCTGAGGAAACCCATACAGGGTAAAAACCTCTTCTTCTTTATATGATAAGTAATCTTTACATTCTTTACATTATCATACATATGAGAACCAACTCATAATGAGACTACAACCTCTGTTTTGAAAGCTGCTACTTGTTGAGAGAACCAACTCTCTGGCCTCTCTACACCATCTAGAAGGAAGCACTGACTCCTTGGTTTCTCTAGCACCAACTAAAAGGAAGCACCAACTCCCAGGTTTCTCTAGCACCAACTCCCCGGTTTCTCTAGCACCAACTAGAAGGAAGATACAACTCCCTGTGTTCAAGAACCCACTTGAGACTCTAAGGAAAACAATCCTCCCTAGCACCTCCCTACCACCCTGAAATATAAATTTTTGCTAATGAAACTTATCACAGTGATACAATATTTATCATTGGCTTACCAGACTTATCACTTCTCTACTATGTTTCTCTTCTCTCTTATATTAGTGTCTCTTTGTCTGCATCTTCTTGGGATTTCTAATCTTCTGTTTTTCTCTACAAGAGCACCTCAGCCTTCCTTTAGTGTCTTACTATCTTTCTCCACACATTCCTTGTGCTTTCTGTGCTTCTGCCTTTTATGCTCTATGCACCATGTCCATTCAATGCTCCATTCCTCTTATTTGTATTTCAACTGTTGCTCATTCCTCCTTCTAAACTCTTGACTCCCTCTCAACAACAAAAACTCCCATCTCTTCTCTATTCTGCATACTTATAGTCTCTGTGCACCTTGTGCATGATGTCCCACCATGCTTCTGCATGCTCTCTCATGTCAAGTACTCTACCTATTCATCATGGAAACTCTTTAGCTTCTTTGGTAGTTAGATCCATCTGTCAATTGCCTCTACGAACAATCTTCATTCCATTGGTATATTCCTAGAGACTCTTTAGCTCCTTTGATAATCACACAGAAGTCTCTTCGAGTCCTCTGGCATAAACCATCAGTGGTTTCTAGTAGTTACACTGTGAACCTCCAAAGGACGCTTCAGCAACTGAATCACCACTAATCGATTAAATATCAAGAGAAACAATTTCCCTTCGATCATACTTAAATTCACCTGCACTGTTGGATGGAGTTTGTAGGGTCTTGCATTTAATTCATATGCCCACTGGTTGTGATCAAGTGCTAAATAGAGTTTTAATTTCATGATCTCGCATCTCGGCATTCCTGTGATAGAATATCTCGACACTCCAAGTTGTGATCACTGAGACTCCGAGATGGATCTTAGCACCACTATCTTCTTCCCCTCATGTGACCACCGGATATGACCACAGGATGTGCCAAAAGGTGCTTCATATTTCGCGAACTTATAAACTTCATCGAGCCTGATCAACGATCAAGATCTCTTATGATCTGACGGTCCAAATCTCATCGTGATCTCACATATCGTGATTCCTATGATGAAGAATCTTGATGCTCTAAATTGCAAGCATCGAGACTCTGAGATGGATCTTAACACCACTAGCTCCTTCCTCTATCTTCCATAGATGCAACCACTGGCTGTGACCACAACCTTATTCGAAAACACATTTCTCACTTTCGCATCTCAGGTATTTTGTAATGAGTCCTCTCGACTCCTCATGTCACGAACTTCAAAATAGGGCTTGGCTTCTCTAGCTTCTCGAAAATGTGACCACGAGATATGACCACTCGCCACTCAAACGAACACTTCGCTACTTTTACTTTCTAGTTAGCAAAATGATGATCTTTCGCCATGTGTCCTCTAGGTCCAATGGTCCACAACTTTCCTCGATGGACGACCATGATTCCTTCATAGTTTTGGAGAGTTGGATGACTCTTGGTCTTATCCGCCATGCAGCTTCACCATATCTAACGGCTGTTGTTCCTTCGTAATTACTCCATATATGATGGCCCATATATTATCCCGATTTCTCCACTTCACAAGACTTCTTCATGCTTGATCAATGGTCCACAATCCTTGGTGATCTGACAGTCTAGATCTTTTCGTGATCTCACATATCGCAAGTTTGAACCTCTTTCCTTTGGATTTCCCAATCTATGAAACTCCGAAACAAAACCTTTTTCGTTCACCACATGTCCTTGAATCAACTGTCAAGATTGTTATCATAATTTCTCATATCACGAGTTTGAACCTCTTTCCTTTGGATTTCTCGATCTGCGAAACTCCAAAAACCTTTATCGTGATTTGACTGTTTTCCTCCTTCTGAGCTTACACTGTCAATCTTCCCATTCGATCACTGATGTTCTTCGTTGCCTACCTATCTACTGATCTTCCTTTCCTTCCTGTTTGTCATCGTTGCTTATGTTTTTGCCATCAATGACAAGCACACTCTTCTTGTAAACATGCCAATTATTCTAAGTGCAACCGATGTGGTGGATGTCATCTGTAAGTCTATGACCATCTGTACTGGTGAGTGGGTTTTCCATCTGTGAAAAAGGGTACTATTGGTCATGTAGTCTCTCGACTTTTAGACAACTGAGAGGGGGGGGGTGAATCAGTTGTTACCATGCTTAACAATTATGCTTCTTTTAAACTCTTTGCAGAAACACTGAATGATGATCACAATAATGCGGGGAAATAAACAATGGCACATTCAACATCAGTCACATATATGAGAAACACAAAGACAAATATTTCTCAAGGAAGCCCATACAGGGTAAAAACCTCTTTTTCTTTATATGATAAGTAATAGTTACATTCCTTACATTATCATACATATGAACACCAACTCATAATGAGGCTACAACCTCTGTTTTGCAAGCTGCAACTTGCTGAGAGCACCAACTCTCTGTTTTCTCTAGCACCCACTAGAAGGA
>JZKD02S1733543.1:18617-49035 GCA_000966675.3 Picea glauca | reverse complement strand
AAGCACCAACTCCCTGGTTTCTCTAGCACCAACTAGAAGGAAGAACCAACTCCCTGGTTTCTCTAGCACCAACTAGAAGGAAGCACCAACTCCCTGAGTGTTTCTAGCACCAACTAGATGGAAGCACCAACTTCCAATCATACAAGCACCAACCTGTATAACAGAGAACAAGAGTCCTCCCTTGCACCACCCTGCCACCCTGGTTTCTCTAGTTGTAACCAGATGGAAGCTATAGCTCCCTGTGTTCAAGCACCCACTTGAACCTCTGAGGACAACAGTCCTCCCTAGCACCTCCCAACCTCCCTGAAATATAATTTTTTTCTACTGAAACTTAATATAGTGATATGATTTTCAACAATGGCTTACCAGACTCATCATTGTTCTGCTTCATTTTTTTGCTCTATCTGCCTCACTGCCTTCCTACACATGACTTGCGCTATCTGTTCTTTTGCTTTTTATGCTCTATGCACCATGTCCATTCACTGCACAATTCCTCTTCTGTTCAACTCAGCTGCTGCACTCTCCTCCTTCTTCACACATGAATCACCTTCACCAACAATGACCACCACAAACTCCAACAGCAACAACAACAACATCTCTTCTCTGTAAAGTGTACTTATAGCTTCTATGCACCTTGTGCATGCAATGTGCACAATCCTCTACATACTCACACCGCGCCAATATCCTCCACCTCTCGAGTGCTCTGCCTGATCATCATGGTAACTCTTCAGCTTCTATGGCTGTTTTCCCATGCGTTCAACATCACTAGATGTTATGATGAGATTTCTCAGCCTCTCTGGCAGCTGAGACTCTTTGTCTTCTCTGTGACAGTCGAGCTCATCTTCTCTGATTCAGTTACAGGCCTCAATGCCCATCCAGTTGTGAATCCCTTCTAAGAATAGTATTCCTTCATTGAACGAAGCTTGGAGACTCTTCATATCCTCTGGCGATCACACAGAGGTCTCATCAAATTCTCTAGCAGATGCCATCAATGGTTTCTAGAAGTTTCACTGTGTCATGCATTAGTATCCCTCTGATCTCTTTCCGGTTTATCTGCACCGTTGGATGAACTTAATTAATCTTGCCTTTAAATCAGATTTTGGCATTTTGGCATTTCTATTCCCAAGTGTCTTGACACTTCATGTCGCGATCTTTGAAGATCTGATACAAAACTTTTCTACACTAGCTCCTTCCCCAATATGACTATGGTCATAACCAAGTGCCTATGTAAAAAGCTCTTTTCGTGAATTCGCATTTCGTGGATCTGGAGATGATGCATCTCTTCCAAGTCGCGATCTTCGAAGCCCCAAAATGGAGCTTATCTGGACTGAATCCTTCCCTTCTCGTGACCATGGGCTGTGACCACAGCCTTATGCATAAGGTGCTTTCACGATTTTTCATTTCGTGAGTATGAAGATGAGACATCTCGACTCTCCAAGTCGCGATCCCTGATACCCCGAAATGGCATGGGATCAACAATCCTGATCAGAGCTTGATTCAATGGCTGTGATTGAATCACAATTTCTCATATCGTGAAATCATCATTCTTGTTGCATTGTTTACTTGCCACTCCATGTTTCAATCCCCAAAACTCTGACACAGATTGGAATCAATGGTCCAGATCAAAGCTTGATCTGACAGTTGAGATTACATCGTGATTTAGCATATCGTGAAATCGAGATTCCTATGGTGAATGTTCTTTAACAACTTCAACACTCGATCCTTGAAACTCTGAAATGGTGTGGGATCAACGATCCTAATCAACACTTGATCTGATGGTTCATATCATTTCACAATTTTGTATATCGCGATTTCGACATTCCTGTGGTGAATGTTCTCTTGTCTCTCTATGTCGCGATTCACGAAACTCAGATATGGAGTAAGTCTGCTGACGTCACATGTGTTAAATAACTGCCACGTGTCACCCTGATTCATGACTTACATGTGCTTGGAATGTTGAATCAGTCTAACACTTGTCATTACCTGGTTGTGTCACATGTTCCTAGCTGATGTGGTTTGCTGACGTGAGTCAGATCGACGGTCCAGATGTGATCTTGATTTGACGGCTCAGATTACGTCGTGATTTTGCATATCACTAAATCAGGATTTTTGTGGATGATATTACTTGTCATATCCAACTCTCGATCGCTGAAACTCCGATAGGGAGTCAGATCAAAAGTCCACAAAACCCCTGAGATGGATGGTCCTCCAGCTTCCGGGATTTGTGAGCCCTCTACTCCTTGCACTTTTAAAGATCGTGCAGGTTTTCCTCGATCCAACGGTGGTCGGACCCTGCACTCAGATCTAACGCCTGAGATCTATCCTCCTCTTTAGCGCACACTCTTCTTGTCTTTATTCAGATCTGACGGCCCTCATGCTGTCGGGAATTTTGGATGGGATCCAACAATCAGAAATGCTTCTCGGGCCTTCGATCATTCGATCTTCCTGGACTTATCTTCTATTTGCCTATTGATCATCGGTCCTATACTTAAGCCATCACTACTGCTATACTTTCCATCAATGACAAGCATACGCTGCCTGTAAAACATACCAAACATCCTCTGCACTATCTCTTTTGATATTATCGAGGTTGCTCTGCAGCTTCTTCCCAAAATACTTTTGGTGCCCATCTATTACATTCTTCCTGTACTCATGCCATCTTCATTGATGTACTTGCCATCAATGACAAGCATATTCTACCTGTTAAACATTTCCAGCAATCTCCCCCTTTGGCATTGATGGAAACAAAGGCACCCAGATTCTTTTCTCCCCCTTTGACATCAATGTCAAAGAGAACATGCTCCCCGTGAGCTGTTGCAGTATTTTAGAAGGTATCAGATATTAAATCAATGAAAAATCCCCCTGATGGGATGGATTCTTTCATTTGAGGCTTGCAGAATATTTGTATCTGAACCAGAGTCTTCTCTTTCTGATTCTTGGACCTATTCATCATCAACTTTAGCTGTATCCTCTGTGCAAAATTCAAAATTGCTCACCTCTCTTACTCAGAATCCTTTATCAATCTTCTCATGAGTGGATGACTCCCCCTGTTACTGTTATCTCTCTGCTTCTGACTATTTTACCCCTTTGTTCCTAAAAGGTTAACTTTCCTTGACAAGGTCTTTCCTCTTGTTGTTTCTATAGGATGTCATGTACATCATATTGTACATCAGAATGTTGTTGTCCTACTTGAACACTGTGCAATTATAGCTTGTACTTTTAAAAGAGACCTTGGATCTCCCCATTGAATTTCATCGATATCTATTACTGCAATTTTCATTTTTCTTCCATGATGCATTCAATCCAGGGATTTTATGTCCATGTTCAATCACAAGAGAAAACTGCTACACCCACTCTCATGCATAATTTTCTTTCTCACAAATGAAGGACCTATATCGGGTTTCTTAGGAGCACTGATTTCTACCTTGTTGATTCCAATATCGGATTTGTCATTTGGTGATCTTTGTCTATCCAAGACCTTGTCTAGAGTCATGGATCTGCTCAAGAACTTGATTTGGGTGTCTGCCTTCTCAACCTTCAAGACTTATGCTTCCTGTTTATGCCATGGTTCTTCTCCTACTTCTTTCGTGGGATAAATGTTGACTGAGCATTATTTTATTGTATTTGAATCTTCTTCTTTACTTGCAGGGGAGGATTCAACATCAACATTATTGTTTTCACTTATACTGTTATTCACCATGTGTCCCGAGTTTACATTTACCTTACATTCTTTGGATGTGAGCACCTCTTCACTGCTTCTGTCACACTTTTGACTTGAACTGAGTGAATTATGTTTCAGACCATCCACAAGAAGAACGTACTGGGCATCTCCTTTGTCATTACTCAAACTCACCATCCCTCTATC
Organism: Picea glauca; assembly: GCA_000966675.3. NCBI lineage: Eukaryota > Viridiplantae > Streptophyta > Pinopsida > Pinales > Pinaceae > Picea > Picea glauca. Next base: position 45,170 of record JZKD02S1733543.1, on the reverse strand, counting down.
CTTGATTTTACCTGGTTCATCATTTCCAAGGATCACATTTTCTATTTTTATTTTACTTATGCACAGAAGCTTATCCATGTCTCCAGTCCAGTGCTTGAAACATCCACTTTATATATTCCCGAAGGCCTTTTGTTTTTGAATTGAAAGTGCTAGATCACATTTTTCAATATCTTTCCTTTTCCATGTGCTGGCCTTTTTATCTAAGAACTTTATGATTGGATCTGCTTTGTAATCCTTCAGATTGTAGCTTGCAGCTTTGTGGCCAAAGTTGTGACAGTTATAACATTCAATCTCATTGTTCAATAAGTCAAAGTTATTGTTGCAACGTTGTCTACTCATTGACTGTTTATTATTTATTGACCTCAGTTGCATGTCTCTAAACTTAATTTGGCAATTTGCAATCTTTGATGGTTTTTTACTTTGCTGTATCATTCTTTGTTGTGGTAGATATTTATTCCTTGGGAAACTTAAATGCTCATGTCTAAGTCTAAAGGAACAATTTACATCTTTGTGACCAAAGTTAGAACAATAGAAACAATATCCATAGAAAAACTCTTTGTACCTGGAAAATGGTTGTCTTATTTGAGCAAATCTATTTCCTTCATGTTGATGATGTCCTTGAGCAAGGAGTGCATAATTTCCTTGTTCTACAGATTCAGTTCTGGCACCTTTTTATTTGCTCCTTCCGGATGGCTTATTATCTTCCTTTGTTTCTGCAGGTCTGTTGTTGTCATTGGTTGAAGATTTGACAAACTTGATGGGTTCTTTGTTTCTCGGATGACCACTACTTGATCCTTCTTCATATCCCAAGCCAACTTTCAACTTTGGATTCCTTTGCTGATTTAGAATGAGAGTTAACTCTTCTGAGGATTTGATACTTGACAGATTCTGATTGTACAAGGCTTGAAATTTCTCCATCTCTTTCCTGGTTTTCACTACTTCTTGTTCTAATGCTTCACATCTAGCCTTCTTTTTTGATAACTGTCATTTCATAATATCTTCGATTTTATTTGCCTCTTCTAATTCCACTTTTAACAGGGCAAAGTCTTCATCAGGCTGTTTACTGTCTTTCTCAAACTGTATCAACAATTGTTTTTTCTTTCTATTCTTACTTCTGAGTCTTTCAATCTCTTCCAGTGCACTGATCAGTTCTCCTTCCATATCAACCACAACTTCTTCATCATTCTCATCACTGACCTTTATTTCATTATCACAATCCTCTTTGGCCATAAGAATGAAGTCATTTACCTTATCTTCACAGGAAGAGTCAATATCGGTTTCTTCTAAGGAGTCATCATTGTTTACACATAAACTTTTCTTTTTATCAAATCTCCTGGATTTGTGCTTCTCTTCACCTTCATAGTTCAGATCGTGTTTCTTGTGTGGACATTTATTTGCAAAATGACCTATCTTACCATAGTTGAAACATTTGAAGGGCATCTTACCTTGGTACTTGCCTGATCCTTTCTTTAGTCTTCTCACGAATTTTGCTTCAATTTCATCAGGCTCAAAATCTTCATTTTTATTTGCTTTAAATGATGCTTCTCTAGAGGTGGGTTTATCTGTAACTATCCTCATCTCATATGCAGTTAAAGTTCCTAGAAGTTGATCAAAGGACAAAGTATTTATATCATTACATTCTTCTATAGCTGAGACCTTTGGGTTGAACCTATCTGGTAGAGATCTCAAAAATTTTTGAACTAAAGCGGGTTCCTCAATTGTTTCACCAAGTGCCTTCATTGCATTTACCATTTTTTCTACTCTCAGAAAGTATTTTCCAAAAGTTTCATATTCTTTCATCTGTAGCTTTTCAAACTGTACCATGTAGGTTTGAAGCTTGGCATCTTTCACCTTCTCATTACCTTCATAGTTGTTAATGCATTTGTCCCACATTTCTTTAGCAGTTTGAAGATGCATCACCTTCACAAACTCGGCTTCTGCAAGTCCATTCAAGATAGCATTCATTCCCTTGGCATTAAAGCTAAATTCTAACTTATCATCCTTGGAAGCTAGCACAACAGGATTTACGTATCCAGTCTCTACTACATCCGATACATCATCTCCTAAGGCCATTACGTATGTTCTCATTCTAACCTTTCAGAAGGAAAAATTCATTCCATCAAATAGAGGAGGCCTAGTGACTGAAGTCCCTTCATGGCTTGTCATGTTTAAGATCTAGGATCTACCCTTAGATAAAAGAGAGGTGGCTCTGATACCAATTGTTAGACAACTGAGAGGGGGGGGGGTGAATCAGTTGTTACCGTGCTTAAACAATTATTCTTCTTTTTAACTCTTTGTGGAAACACTGAATGATGATCACAATAATGCAGGGAAATAAACAATGGCACATTCAACATCAGTTACATATATGAGAAACACGGAGACATATATTTCTTGAGGAAACCCATAAAGGGTAAAAACCTCTTTTTTACATTCTTTACATTATCATACATATGATCACCAACTCAGAATGAGGCTACAACCTATGTTTTGCAAGCTGCAACTTGCTGAGAGCACCAACTCTTTGTTTTCTCTAGCACCCACTAGAAGGAAGCACCAACTCCCTGGTTTCTCTAGCACCAACTAGAAGGAAGCACCAACTCCCTAAGTGTTTCCAGCACCAACTGGATGGAAGCACTAACTTCCAATCATATAGGCACCAACCTGTATAACAGAGAACAAGAGTTCTCCCTTGCACCACCCTGCCACCTTGGTTTCTTTGGCTACAACCAGATGGAAGCTACAACTCCCTGTGTTCAAGCACCCACTTGAACCTCTGAGGACAACAGTCCTCTCTAGCACCTCCCAACCTCCCTGAAATATAAATCTTTTCTACTGAAACTTATTATAGTGATATAATGTTCAACAATGGCTTACCAGACTCATCACTGTTCTGCTACATTTTGTTGCTCTGTCTGCTTCACTGCCTTCCTGCACACATGACTTGCACTGTCTGTTCTTTTTCTTTTTATGCTCTGTGTGCCATGTCCATTCACTGCACAGTTCCTCTTTTGTTCAATTCAGCTGCTGCACTCTCCTCCTTATTCACACATAAATCACCTTCACCAACAATGACCACCACAAACAGCAGCAACAACAGTAGCCACATCTCTTCTCTGTACCGTGTACTTATAGCTTATGTGCACCTTGTGCATGCAATGTGCGCAATCCTATGCATACTCACACCGTGTCGATATCCTCCACCTCTCGAGTGATCTGCCTTATCATCATGGTAACTCTTCAGCTTCTCTGGTCGTTTTCCCATGCGTTCAGCATCACTGGATGTTATGCTGAGATTTCTCAGCCTCTCTGGAAGTTGAGACTCTTCGTATTCTCTGTGACAGTCGAGCTCACCTTCTCTATTTCAGTTACAAGCCTCAATGCCCATCCAACTGTCAATCCCTTCTAATAATAGTCTTCCTTCATTGGATGAATCTTGGAGACTCTTCATCTCCTCTGGCGATCACACAGAGGTATCTTCAAATTCTCTAGCGAACGCCATCAATGGTTTCTGGCAGTTTCACTGTGTCGTGCATTAGTAGCCCTCCGATCTCCTTCAGTTTTATCTGCGTCGTTGGATGAACTTAATTAATCTTCCCTTTAAATCGGATTTCGGCATTTCAGCATTCCTATGCCCAAGTGTCTTGACACTTCATGTTGCGATCTCCAAAGCTCCGATACAGAACTTTTCTGCACTAGCTCCTTCCCCAATATGACTATGGTCATAACCAAGCACCTATGCAAAAAGCGCTTTTCACAAATTTGTGTTTCATGGATCTGGAGATGATGCATCTCGACTTTCCAAGTCGCGATCTCTGAAGCCCCGAAATTGAGCTTATCTGGACTGACTCCTTCCCTTCTCGTGACCATGGGCTGTGACCATAGCCTTATGCATAAGGTGATTTCATGATTTCACATTTCGTGAGTCTAGAGATGAGACATCTCAACTCTCTAAGTCGCGATCCCTGATACCCCGAAATGGCGTGGGATCAATGGTCCTGATCAGAGCTTGATTCAACGTCTATGATTGAATCACAATTTCTCATATCACGAAATCGTCATTCTTGTTGCATTGTTTACTTTCCACTCCATGTTGCGATCCCCGAAACTCTGACACATACTAGAATCAACAGTCCAAATCAAAGCTTGATCTAACGGCTCAGATTACATTGTGATTTCGTATATCGCTGAATCAGGATTCCTGTGGTTAATGTTCTTTGACAACTTCAACACTCGATCCTCAAAACTCCGAAATGGTGTGGGATCAATGGTCCTGATCAACACTTGATCTGACGGTTCATATCATTTCACGATTTCGCATATCGCGATTTCGACATTCTTGTGGTGAATTTTCTCTTGTCTCTCTATGTCACGATTCATGAAACTCTGATATGGAGTAAGTCTACTGATGTCACATGTGTTAAATAACTGCCATGTGTCACCCTGCTTCGTGACTTACATGTGCTTGGACTGTTGAATCAGTCTAACACTTTTTGTTACCTGGTTGTGTCACGTGTTCCTAGCTGACGTGGTTTGCTGACGTGAGTCGGATCGACGCTCTAGATGTAATCTTGATTTGACAGCTCAGATTACATCGTGATTTTGCATATCACGAAATCGGGATTTCTGTGGATGATATTACTTATCATCTCCAACTCTCGATCCCTAAAACTCAGACAGGGAGTCGGATCAACGGTCCACATAACCCCCTGAGATGGACGGTCCTCCTGATTTTGGGATTTGTGATCCCTCTACTCCTTTCACTTTTAAAGATCGTGTAGGTTTTCCTAGATCCAATGGTGGTCGGGCCCTGCGCTCAGATCTAACGCCTAAGATCTATCCTCCTCTTTAGCATGCACTCTTCTTGTCTTTATTCAGATCTGATGGCCCTCATGTTGTCGAGAATTTTGGATGGGATCCAATGATTAGAAATGCTTCTCGGGCCTTCGATCATTCGATCTTCCTGGACTTATCTTCTATTTTCCTATTGATCATTGGTGCTATACTCAAGCCATCACTACTGCTATACTTTCCATCAATGACAAGCATACGCTGCATGTAAAACATACCAAACATCCTCTGCACTATCTCTTCTGATCTTATTGAGGTTGCTCTGCAGCTTCTTCCCAAAATACTTCTAGTGCCCGTCTATTACATTCTTCCTGTACTCATGCCATCTTCATTGCTGTACTTTCCGTCAATGAAAATCATATGCTACCTGTTAAACATTTCCAACATTGACACTTGATATATTCAACCTAAGCGGCTCGAGACATAATCTCCTTAGTTATCCACAAAATGGGGATAAGATCTGGCTCCTACTTGAGAACATGCACTTTTTGTAGACTACATGAGAACTGTAACATCTCCTGGTAGACCTGTGCCTGCAAGGAAACATCAAACTATCAAGTGCAAGATGGCCTACTCATCCTTGTTCTCATATAATGATAATCAAAACCAACTAAGCTAGAAAAATAAATTTTTGACATTTTTTCAAAAAATTATAAACTAAGCATGAAATCAATATGCAAGTAGAACAATATGATATTATGCATCTAAACTAGTATGAGCAATCAAGATGCAAATGAAGGGAATCAAAATGACTTACCTAATTACTTGGGGCATGGTCCCTAAAGAATTCATGTGACCTAGATGTGAGGTTGGAGAAGCTATCCATCTAAAGGTAGTGGCATCTTCCTCTTGTTGTCAGATAGTACCTTTCTTTGTCAGACTTCTTCTTGATGATGTAAGGGCCAAGCCATTAACTGTTGTCTTTTTGGTCATATCTAGGCTTGCCCTTTCTTTTTTCCCACATGATCACAGGACTTCCTTCATTGAAATCGATGCAAGGTGTTTTCTTATCATGTGGAGGATCTTTGTGGACTGTATATTTGATGATTTATTCATGTTTCTCATATTCCTTCTTCAAAATTTAGATAGATCCTAGTTCCTTTCCATGGTATTTTGCAAGTTTTTATTTGTATTGATATTTCAGTGAAAGAACATTGTTTATGGATTCCTCCTACATAAAATGTATCTCATATGGATCATACTCAATGGTCTATGGGAGTACATCATAGTCACATTCGTTGTCATAATCAGGACCATCAATATCAATCATGTGTCTATCATCTTTTTCTCGATTGTAATTTGGAAGTTAATAATGTCTACTCTTATGTTAAAGAGTTATCACACATTCATCATGCGATAAAACACTCTTGTTATAATGCATTATATAAATAGGTGAAATTACATGTATCCCACATGTATTATTGGGATGTAATTACTCCATATCTCTTGGTATATAACAGAGGTAAGACAGACCCATGATATACACACAAGTACATTGAAATGACGGATCACATAGTGATCATATACACTATAATGATGTGAATATAGAGTGTGTTTTGATGTTTGGTAGATACGGGAGGAAATTTCCCTCCTAGATGACATTTATTATATCCGAATAATTTTCCCGAAGCAAGATATCCATTGGACAAATGTGAAAATACCCCAGAAGAGAAGTAGGCCTAGAAGAATAAAGAATATTGAAGTGGCACCTTTCCCGAGGAGAAGTCGACCTAGTCAAGTGGTAAGGAAGACTGTAAATAGGAGACACCTTGGATCATTTTTTCACTCACTCACACTCTCTCTTATACATAGAATCAAGGCCAAATTTTGGATAAGGTGTTGTAGTTGCTGCAGTGATAAAGTTTCTTCTTGTTCAATATTTCTGGTATCTCTCTTTCTTGTGCACTACTCTTGGTAGTGGTGTGTTATCTTGGCATTGTGTTGTTGTTGTGGTTGTTGTGGTATTTCTGGTTGAGTTATCCTTTGAGCTAGGGTTTATCTTTTTGTACATGATTTGTGAATGAAATCTATCTAAGAAAGGTTGTTAGGTTTTTCCCCCATTTGGGGTTTTCCCAGGATAAATCTCTTATGTTCTTTTGTCTCTTTTTTATGTTTCTACTAATAAATACATGATATATATATGATAATGGTAATGAATTAAAATAAAACTAGTAACTCTAATGCCCTGTAAATAAGCAAAATCTAACATGGTATCATAGTTGGTTACCTTTGGAACAGTTTGACCACTGAAAGGAAGATCACTACAACAACACCTTCTAGTTGTAATACTTTTTAAATCTTGTTGAGAACTATCCCAAGGAAGTTGGGAACAATTCCTTCACAAAGAAGTGCACCCTAACCTAGTGCACCCCTTGAAACCCTCAGCATGTAGTTTAGTGAAGTTTGAAAAATCGAGGTTTTTCAGTGCTAGGGTTTATACCAACGAAAAATGTCAACCAACATGGGAGTTGATGATAGATTGGATGAAGCAGATAACTTCAGATCCTAGAAGAATATAGTTATACTCATTCTAAAATAGAATTGTTTATTGGATCATATCAAGCATATGCTTCCAGAACCAGAAGAAGAAGACACCAAAGAAAAATTCAAAATGAATGAATTCAAAGCCAAGATGATCTTGACAGAATCAATTAAGGATCATCTGATACCTAATGTATCATAACTGAAGACACCGAAGGAAATGTTTGATTCCCCAACCATAATTTATGAAAGTAAGAATACGAGTTGAAATATTACTCTAAGGCATCAACTCAGAAATGTGACATTGAACAAGCCAGAAATAGTAGTCAATTATTTCATGAGGATCTCGCAGATCAAGGACCAAATAGCAACCATTGGAGATCCCATAGAATACAGTGAACTCATGAATACTACACTTAATGTATTTCCCTCCTCTTGGGATCCATTTGTTGAAGGGATTTGTACCAAAAGCACATTTCCCAAGTTCAACAAGATATGATTAGACTACACCCTAGAGGAATCTAGGTTGATATTCAAATCACGGAAGACTAATGATGATTAAAATTAAGCACTTTCTTCCCAAGTGAAGAAGAGAAATAAAATAGAATAAGGTAACCTGAATAATTCTAAAAAACCATACCACATGAAGGATATGTCAAATATCAGATGCTACAACTGTAAGGATATGGGACATTATGTCACAGAATGTCCTCTTAAACATGAAAAGAAAAATAAGAATCATTGTACACATGCAGCAGATGTTGAAGAGAATAAGTCAAAGGATGAAGAGTATGTCCTTTAGCCAATAGTTCTTCCAAGCACATGACTGAGGAAACTATATAACACAACTTGAGTGGGACAACATCAACTAAACTACAAATTTTCATATCAGGTTTGATATTTTTATATTGCTACAGTTTAAGTAAGTGTTGTAACTAGAATAACAAACTTTAAATTATATTATGTCTATTGTTATTGTTAGTTTAGTAAAAAATTGATTATATTTGGTATGACTACCATTAGGTGAATGCTCATGTTAATAATGCACTTTTTTAAAAGATAAATTGATCTCCTCTAGGAGATGTTCTTGGTTGTTGACCTTGTTCCAGGAAGGTTATCTTGTAAATTCCATGGAGATTACCATGGATATGTTGTTGACCTTGGTTCTTGTTCCAAGCATGTCACAGGTAATAACTTTGAGAGGGAGCTATAATAACAATTGTAGGAGGAAACAATTTAGATGAACAATACCATGAGGATGAGAAGATGGATCCACAAGTGGTGAGGTAGGAAACCCCACCAAATACCATCTCAGAAGGAGATAGAGTTCAGAGGGAGTCAACCCTCATGATCCATTAGGGAGAAACAGCCTCCCCATAATAGCTCATAGGAGCATGAAGAATTTGAGTGAGCCTGATCTCAGAGAGAGTCAGCTTCTTAGAGACTTTCATTTATAAATTATTCCTCCTCGGATTCAGATGGGAGAGAGAGACATATTTCAATACTGACAGACATGAATCTAGATCAAAGTTTCAGATGATTTGAGGAGATATGAAACCTTTTGGGAGTATTACCGTGTTTCATTGATAGAGGAGGAAGCCAGTCAGAAGGACTAGGATATGGATTTTTTCCTTGGTTCCAAGACCATAAGGGAAGTCATTGGTGACTTCCAATTTGATATACAATATCAAACATATTGTATATGGTAGCATAGATATGTAGAAATATTTATTTTTGGCATGAGGATTCTCCCAGAAAGAGGGAGAATATTATGATGAGACACTTTCTCCAGTATACAGAAGAAGTGTACATAGAGCAACCACAAGATACATGAGAAAAAGTCTCATGTATGCATATTGAAGAAGGATTTGTGTGGGCCTAAGTAGGTACCCAGGGCATGATATGCCAGATCAAATAGTTATTTTATGAGATTGGGGATGGTTTCCCATTGATCCTACATGTGGATGACTTGTTTCTGACAGGAGATGAGAAGCTCATAGTTGGGTGCAAGAGGGATCTTGCTTCAGAGTTCAAGATGAAGGATAGATGTATGATACATTACTTATTGGGATTGGAGGTGCAATAAAGATCTTATGATATTTTCCTTATCCAAGGAAAATATACTGTTGAGATCCTATAGATATTTGGGATGATGGACTGCAGGTCTATGTCCACACCCATGAAGATAATTTTGAAGCTACCAAGTGATTAATATTCATATTTGGTGGATCCCATGATTTACAAATATTTGATTGGATCCTTGATATACTTGGTTAACACGAAGCCAGACATATTCTTTGCAATGAATGCCTTGAGTTAGTACATGGTTGAACCTAGACATTCGCATTGGATGGTAGACAAATATAGGTTGAGGTACCTATGTGGTACGCTTGGATATGGATTGATATATGTCATAGATGGAGATGCGAAGTTGTAGGGATATATAGACTCTGACTGGGAAGGGAGTTTAGTAGCTCAGAATATTAATTCTAGATGTTTCTTCAGTCTAGGATTAGGTATGATCTCATGGTTGAGAAGGAAGTAGACATCAGTAGCACTCAATACAACATAGGTAGAGTATATCCTATCTAGTGTGGAAATTTGTGAAGCAATGTGGCTTTGGAGGTTGCTTGCAAAGATATTTGATATAGAGATCAAATATCATCACATCTGAGACATGATGCAGAGAGGAATTATAGAGTTCTAGTACACATCCACATATGAGCATATTATGTAAATTATCACCGAGATTTTATCCAAGGATATGGACAGATGAATAACATCGAGCATACTTTCTTTCAGATTGGTCATGTTGATTTGACCAAGGGATAATGATACATTCACTCACATGATTAGTCATGTTGACTTGGATAGTGGTGACTAGCCCACGTGTAGTCTTTATCCTATTAGTCATGTTGATTTGAAAGGGATTAAAAAAGACTCGAGCTATTCAAAAGACAATTTTGGTGTGATATAGAATGTCCACCCTCCTTGAGAGGGAGGTGTGTTGTTTTCTTCGCATATTGGCTAACCCCTCTGGCCAAGGGTTCCCTAGATCAGTCACATGAGGTGACTGAGGGGGTAATGCATTGTTAGACCTGATGAGAGAAGAAACATCACGCGCATAGTCATGAGGACTATGGGAGTAGATTCATGCTATAGGATGAGACTATAACTATGGTCGATGGCATCATAATAGTTGTGTGTTACTAGTTGATTGTTGTAAAGTTATAGAGGCAATCACTATGGCCAATGGAATTGTAGTAGTTGTGTGCTACTAGCTTATTGTTTCATAGTCATGAGGATTACAGACTATGATTATGGTTGATGGCATGGTAGTAGTTGTGCGCTACTAGTTGATTGTTGCATAATCATAGAGATTGTTGGACTACATGGTGGTAGCTTGTGTAGCTATTAGTTGTTTGCAGGAGAGAGACATTATATCTCTGGATAGTAGTTGTGTGCTATGTTGAAACATATATATTTTTTTAAACTTCAGACTTAGATAAGTTTCATTATTTTTTAAATAAGAACAAATGTGCACCTGAATATCACCGTCGATAAATTCTTCCGTTGAATCCAATGATCTGAAATCATTAAAATTTATGGAGCCTCCCACTCGCTAAAAGGTCAAATCACCAACGTCTACCTTCGAAATGTCAGGTTTCATGTTTTCGTGATACTAACAAACCAACATATAAGAACTCCAAAGTCCCGATATAAGAATTTTCAAAACTATCTTAAGTTAAACCGGGTTATTTAAACGATTAAAAATGATTAACGATATTTAAACCTTATCACAATTTTGTGTTTCGGGGATCCTTCCTCGAACAACAACTAAAGTCTCGATACCCAAAATCATGAAACCCTTCAAGTTAATAATGATTATTTAAAAGGTTAAAAGTCATTAATATTAATTAATCAATCATGATTTTAGAGAACATAGCTCGAACTAGTATATAATATTTTGAGCCCCGAAACCTCGAAATCTTTGAGGTTAATGATGACTAATTAAAAGCGTTAAACATAATTAAATTTAATTAATCATGTCATGATTTTGCATTTTGTAAGTTATAGCTCAGGCTATTATAAGATCTCCTGAGAGCCGAAGCGCCGAAATTTACTTAATTATAACTATGATTAACCGATGCTTAAACAAATATTATCTCTTAATTAATAAATCACTTAATGATGACTCGAATAGATTCAAATTTCATTTGTGCTTTTCCTAAGAATGAACCACCAAAAATAAATGATCATTAATAATACCTTTACAGAAATAATTCCAAATAATATTTTGAGCCACCGCTTGAATCTAATTCATTAAAGAAAGTAAATAATCTATCAGTGAAGGTATTGGTTGATCGATGTGATTAAAGGAAAATAAATGCGAATTTGAATTTCATTATGCTTTTTATTGAGCTGTAAGTTTTTCCAGCTGAAAGATTTTTACGCCTTTCCTATGGAAGATAACAGAGTTCGAAGGCTTTATACCATGGCTCCACGAAAAGAACCTAAAGATATTGGTGAAGGTTCGAGCTAGAACAAAAAAGTTCTCTCTAATACCTTGCCCAGAAGCATAGACAACGTTAAATCCTAGACAAAAGTATTCAACATCTTACAATATGAATTGGTAAATTGCCCAGATGATTCAAGTGACAATGAGAAGGACATATCTACCAAATACAAATTTTTTTCTCAATCATAGCTACAAAATATAGCGACAAGGACTAAGCTTAAGCTCTTTCCCTATAACAATATGATCAGTTGGGTGCTAGACCAAGTAGATATCCCAACCAGAACTATTTTCAGTTCACAAAAGTTCAAAGTTGGGTCTTTCAGGCCAGAGCATCTACAGGTGATGTACAAATTGTCTCTGGTATCCAATTTCATTTACAATGCAACTTTCATAGTAGATTTCAACAAGAAGAAATGCGACCAATACGAAAAAAACCTTCCTGATTTAATTAATGACAAGCATTCTCTCCCCGACAAGTTCAGAGTAGACTCCCATGGTATATACCTAGTTGCCGCACTAGAACCCCACATAATGTAAATAGAAATGATCATGTGTAGGCTCTACGGGAAGGAAAACACAACTCATTTTGTTTTACAGTGGGTACCTATTATACACATAGTAGAAGAAGGGTACTCTTTTGACTAGGCAAAGATATTTTTAGACAGTTTGGTTCACGAGATTACAAAATATCAGTCACTAAGAGCCAAGGGGAAACTGACTCATTTTTTCATGTCGGTTTATATTATTGAAATCATCTGTTTCATGATGCCTTTTCCACTAATGGACTGGAGTTGGACTCCAAATAATGTCAAACCCATACATATTTACCATTTGAATCTTTGGGAAGAAAAGGAAAAAGACTTATTTTATGAGATCTACAACTGGGTAGTGGTGTCAATGCACACCACCATATATGGCTACCCACCTCCTAGAATCTCCAACAAATTTTTGAATAACCTGGGCAAAATAGCAGACTAGTATATCGAGGAACACTTCTCCTATATTAGGGTTTTTGGTTGTTCAATTCCTCCATATGATCTGCCACAATTTTTACCAAAATGACTAGTGTGCTGAGAGATTGCATGACAAACTGTGCTCGATGGGATTAGCAAGGAGCTCAAAATGGTACAGAAAAAGGTATGGCCCTCTTTTCCCTTGCAGATTGGTACATTTTCCCTACTAGATTTCAGTCACTCTAAATTAGAGGCCACATATTTGGAAGAATAAAGTTGGTCATCATTAAATTCAAAAAGCATGACCCACAGAAGGTTGTGGGTAACCACATGGCCAGCTACAATTTGAAAAGGTATGAACATGAAGATTCCCCTCAAGACGATATTTTTCTAGGAGAAAGATCCTATCCAGAGGTCTTGAGTTAAGGTCAGGATCTATCACCCAATTAAATGATTGATTTTTACAACTTCCAGAGGCACCAAATAAGTATCCTCCCTAAAGTGTTACAAGGAGGAACCACAATGTCTACAGCTACACAACAAACGGAGACCCGAAGCTCCTATGCAGTAAGCTCCAGCGAACAAGAAATCCGAGGAAGTTTGGATAAGACTGAGGTATCAACTAAAAATATATATATATATATCCCATTGACAAATGTATCAAGTAACCAAGACAAAGATCAAGCAGAGACACTGACAAAGGAGGGAGAAGAAGGACCACTGATTTCACCATATAAATCAACTACAAATGCGGTTAGGAAACAATCATCCAACAAAATTGGCAGCCCCATCCTGTTAATCACACCATTACAATTCACCAGAGGGAATCCAAATGAAGAGGTAATATTCATAGAATACCTCATGCCCATTTCGATTGAATATTTTCCTCCTTCCAATTTATTTTTTAGCAAGAAAAGGAAGTTTGTGGTAAACAGATAAATGCACCTAAAGGAAGGTTCAGTTGTCAAGAGACACAGGTTTATAATTGATGGATAAGCCTTGGAGGAGGTAGACTTTGTTGAATAAGTAGGAGGCTCACTGGGGGCTTTTGCAACAACTAACCAATTTTCAGTCGAAAATTTAAAAGAACAAGTGAAACAGAAAGATATGAAAATAAGCTAATTGCATAATCAAATGAAGATTGTAGAAAAGAACGTTCAGAATGAGTTCAAAAATGACTTCAAGGAGATTAGAGACAATGACAAATAGGAAAATCCAACAGCTCAAATCCAGCCTCGAGGAGATGCACATGAATATACAGGCGAGCCAGGGATGGGTCATCCAACAAGATGAGTTGGTAAGGAAACTGCAAGACAAGGTAAGCTCTACCAAAAACATGATTGTATATATAACAATGTTCCAAGATCAGGCTTCTGAAGTGCGAAAGGAACTGGAAGCAGCATAACAAAGCCTTCTCACTAAGGTTGAAACTGTCAAAGATCATTTTTGGGTGATAGATCAAGCATTAAATAACATTTGTTTAAGAGAGAGAGAAGCTATTTCTACCCGGTCTACCTTCCAAGAAGAAGTTGTGTCATCAACAAAAGAAGGAGTAGCTATGACTTCCAGGTTGTCCGTTTCAGAACATACCAGAGGTGATATAATACTAAAAGCCAGGGATGATTTTAGGGGCTAGATTTTTCTCGTGGGCTAATTTTCCATGGTTTTTCCCAAAACAATATTCTCTATTCTAAAAATGATTTGCCCAAATTCTATAGGATAAAATTAGTTTACCTTAAAAATCGCCAAAATTTTATATAAACTAAATAAAATCCTTAGAAATTTGAAATTTTTTACAAAAATATCGCCAAAAAATTATAGTTGGAATATGAAGGATTAGTAAGATTCACCAAGGTTTATACATTTTAAAATAAATTTCCATCCTTAAAATCATCCCTACTAAAATCTTGGGAATCTAGCATAGCTAAAAGAAGGAAAATGGATAAAGAAGTGAAGGAGTTTTGTGAAGAGGCTTTCCACTCACTCAACAAAGAATCATTAGCCCTTGATAAATAATATAGCTCTGGAGTATTGGGACAAATTAACATAACAAAACATCAACTTGACATTAAGACAAATATGGAAGAGGCTAAGGCCGAAATCTCACAGATAAAACAAGTTGATATTATTCAGATAAATAGATGGCAAGTGAAGCCTAATATGCAATTACAGTCTATAGTTTCAGAAGTAGACAAATGGAAGAAAGATTTCCTCAATTGGAAAATAAATTATATATTTTTTAGGCTAATAATTTAACAGAGCCCTCCAGGCTGGTGGCACAATTTGTGAGCAGATGTATCAAATGTATTGAGCAAGGAAAAGGTAGCACTGCTGGAAACAAAGGAGATGACATGTGTGCATTATCCATTTCATATCTAGGGAACTGGAGAGGAAAACTCCTTTGCCAGCATAATGAGGAGACTGGCAGAAAAGATGCAAGTGAATCGTTTCGCATTTTACATTTTGTAATTTTTTACTATTTTAGAAATAGGAGGAATTTAAACCGTTTAAGGTTGAATTTTTTTTGTATAAATATAAATTTCTAAGGTTAAGCACAGGAAGATTCTTGTCATATTGTAACTAAGAAATCTCATATTATGTGAGTATTAATACAAGTGCAAACAAGGATTCCAAATTTTGTGTTGTTTGAGTTGTGTGCCCTCTTTGTGTTTCATATCTTTCGTTTTCTTTAAGTCATTATTGAACAAATGAATGATTACAATTTAGTACAACATCTACTTTGATTATGTTCCACTTAGTATTTGATTAGCAAGAAGGTTTTCCTCTGTAGTTTCTATCATCAAATACAATACCTGCCTATTATTTGGATTACTACATCTTATATTCTTTCAGGAGTGCATTCTACTTTTCCTTATACTATAAACAAGGTAAGACTCTTCAGTCATTGATGCCTTAGTTTGTTTAATAGTTTTGTATTTTTCTTCTCCTCCTTCAATTTGATAAATTGACTCAGATGATGAAATATGGGCTCTATTCTATTAAGATATTAATTCCATTTGAGGATTTAAATATCACACAACTAACGGAATAAAAATCACCTTTAAAACAAACTTTTATTAATTCTTGATTCCTGACATTATTCTTTGAGCCTTAAGATTAATCTCAGGAACAACATATTTTTGGCACCATTGTCGGGAATGGAGAGACGAAGTCATTTTTCCCTAGGAGAATGACATGGTAAGTTTCTTTCTTTGATAGTGAACAAATATAGAATACAGTATTAAGGCTAATTTTAAGTTTCACTTGGCGACTCCACCACTAATAAATTGGCATCCAGTCGAAGGAATACCATAAAATATCTGGATGATAAGCATACCACGCCTGTATCCAACCCTGAAAAAATTTTAAACCAAGGGGATACCTTAATCAAACCACTACTTCTACAAGTAAGGTTTATCAAACCAAACCCACACAGTATAATACTAAGATTCCTTTCGAACAATTAACTCCGTAAGAAGTTTCCACCCAAATCTATTTCGAAGAAACATCGGCTGATAGAATTGAAGCTAAAAACATAAACCCCGATTTGGTTTTACCCAAGATAAAGACTGAAACCAATTCAATTGACTCCTTTGATAATAAATGAAAAATACCCATTTCGATACCTTATTTTATTGATATTCCATTAGTCCCCTAAATAAAATTACCATCTTCCCGAAGTTTCAAAGAACATACCTTACACTATGATTCGACTCCTGTTGGATCTCCCGTTTATATATCCTACAAATATGAAGAACCTAGTCCTCATATCTCTTTTCCCCCCTTCTTCGATTTTATATATCCTGACAATCAGTTCTCAGAACCCCTTTCCCTTCATCCTAAATTATCCGGAATACCACTACACATCTTTGAAAATTCTCTCTATAATCTCCAAGTTTCATCCCCTAGATTATCAATGGTTGCTGCTAGAGGAGGTGGTACTGGAGGTGGCAGAGGAGGAGGAGGAGGAGGCGGTCAAGGACCAACTCCACCTCCTAAAAGTTTTTCTAAAGTAGATGCTAGGTGTTCTCCTTTAGTCCTCCTAGTTCCCCTCCATGATCGACCCGAAAACTATATAAAAAACCTGTCAAAGTTCACAGGGGAGGGAGACTTAACGACCATTGAACAAATAATTTTTTTCAATCAATTTGTCGATATCCTTGGCCTTGAGCATGAGGATTTTTATTCAAGACTCCTAGTTCAAAATTTCGAAGGACAGGTGAGAACCTGGTTTTGAGGGCTACCAACAGGTTCTATAAGAACATACGACACATTAGAAAATTCCCTTTTTAGACAATGAGGAGAGAGGAAAGATCACCTTTTTTATTTAACTGAGTTCGGAGCTTTAAGAAAGAAAAATTCAGAAACAATTCTCAAATTCACTCAGAGATTTAATAAACTATATAAAAAAAAATTAGTTGAGGTTAAACTTTCACAACCTACAACAAATGTGACTTTTGTAGGGTATTTTGAGCCCAACTTTTCCTTACTGTTGAGGGAAAGGAGATCTGTCGACCTCACAATAATACGGGATGATGCTATAGAAATAGAGTCAAATATGATGGCATCAGGAAAGTTGAAATATAAAATCGAAATAGGAAATAAATAAACCAGACGATTCAGAGAACAAGCAAGACCTTCTAGATCTGGGAGGTCTGCGGAAGACAAAATGGATGACATGGAAAAAATAATCAAAGAATTATCTAATAAAATATCGAAAATAGAACTGGATCAATCTAAAACAGATCAGATCTTAGAAAATATTTCAGGAGGAATCCTAATCCTCAAATACAAAAACTACCAATAAAAAATGAAGATCAAATGATTAAGACCCCCTTTAAAAAAAAAAAAATTGTAGGAGGAGATGACATGCGAAACTTTGATGAATTAGAGGAAGATATGAACAGTATTGGCAATGATTGTCGAGAACCTTATTTGATGAGGCAAGATTATGAAAGGTCTTTAAACGTAGAATATTGGTCTAATAATGATGATAGCATAAATATCACAGAAGATTATGCTTATCAAGGAATTACTAACAATATAATGGTCGATCTTCAATAGAAGTATAAATTAAGGCTCAGAGACAAAAATATCTCAACTTTCCAACCGAAGAAAATCTTGTCAAGAAGTAAGGCGAATGAGGCAGCTCAGCCAACAGTTAAAATATAGACTGCCAAAACAAAAGCAACTGAAATACAGACTGCTAAAACAAAAGCAGCTGAAACACAAAATTCTAAAACAAGGGCAGCTGAAACATAGACTGACGAGACAAAAATAGTTGAAATGAAAGCAACACAAAATAATAAAGCAGAAAAAAGGGAGATGGAAGCACCAACCAGAGAAGCCGAAAAGGCAATAGGAAGTTTTAGTTTAGAGAACGAGATTAACAAAATCAAGATCCCTGTGCCCCTAGTTGAATTGGCAAAAAACCCTACATATAGAAAACATATATTTAAAATGATAAATTTTATTGATGCCGAATGTCATGCGAATGTTATAAATTTAGAAGATGATAAACCAACTATAATGTTTGGTTCATATTTTGAGAATGCCATAGATATTGTCACTCCTTTCTATGTTACACTGACTGTGCATGATCATATTCTCCATAACTGGATGTTGGATTCTGGATCCTCCCACAATGTCATTCCCAAAGATATTATGGATAGACTTGGTCTCAAAATTACCAAACCATACGAAGATCTATATTCTTTTGATTTGAGAAAAGTTAAATGTGTGGGTATGATTAAATATTTAGTGGTTAATCTTGCACAGATTCCTGTAAAAAGTGTTATGATGGATGTGGTTGTTGTTGATATCCCTCCAAAGTACAACATGTTGTTATCCAAGTCTTGGGGTGCCAAAATTGGAGGATCCCTTCAACTCAACATGACATACGCTACAATCTCAATCTTTGGTGGACAGTTCACCCACCTGTACAGAGAAATAGGGTTGGAATATACAGCAAGTGATCCACCGAATCCAAATAATTATCCTATTTATGTTATAGATCGAGATTTAGAAAAATGTATATTATCGATTGATGATGATTTAGATGAATGTATAGAAGAAAATTGTACAAAAAAAATAAAAATAGAAAAGACAAATAAAAATGTAAATAGTACTAGAGTTTGGAAAATGTATTTCGATGGTGCTTCATTTTGTGAAGGAGAAGGAGTTGGAGTGTTTTTTGTGGCACCCATACATGAGTTTATTATACCTTTCTCTTACATATTACAATGGGACATTGATTACACCAATAATGTATGTGAATACGAAGCCCTGGTTTTAGGATTAGAGGTTGCCAGAAAGTTGAAGATTGAAAATATGGTAGTTTATGGAAATGTAGAATTAATTATAAAGAAGATAAAGAAGTAGTATCAAGCCAAACACCTGAGGTTGAGGTCTTATAGAAATTGTGCCTGGGATCTGATTGAATTTTTTTTCTCATCGTTTAATATTCGTCACATCCCAAGAACATAAAATCAACAGGTAGATTCATTGGCCAAAGAAACCACAATGTTTGTAACTCCTACTGTTCTCAAACTGAAGTATCACATAGAAATGAGGCATAGACCCTCAATACCAAACAATATACAACATTGGCAGATCTTTGAAGATGATGAGCAAATCAGACAATTCCTAGAAATGGTGGATGACTTTTCTGAAACACATATTGATTAGGAAAATCAAAACGACCCTTCTTGGATAATGAAGGAAGGTGGGGATCCTCAGGAGTTCCGAGATAAGATAGCTAATCATTGCATGTTGGTACTGAAAAATAATCAGATCCCTAAAGATCTGATTCCTTTCGAGATATTATTTGATCATGATGATATTCCCTTGAAGTCTACTTTGCAGCCTCAGCCTAAAGAGATTGAAGATTGTAATATAGGCACCAAGGAAACTCCTAAGCTGGTAAAAATATCTAAATACCTTCCCCCTGAAACAAAAATCAAGTATTCCTAGTTAATCAATAAGTACAAGGATGTTTTTTCCTGGTCCTATGATGAATTAAGAACTTATGATACCACCGTAATCGAACACAAAATTCCCCTAAAGCACGGTGTTAAATCATTCAGGTAGAAGCTTAGAAATATAAATCCCATACTACTCCATATGATAGAAAAGGAGGTAAATAAGCTCTTGGATGCTAAAATCATTGTTCCACTCAGATACTCTGAGTGGGTAGCCAACCTGGTCCTAGTAAGAAATAAAAAACGGTGAAATCAAACTGTGTGTAGACTTAAAAAATTTAAACAAATCATCCCTCAAAGATAATTATCCATTACCCAATATGGACCACATGTTGGAAAAAGTGGTCAGGGTAAATAGAATATGAATGAATAATGGATTCTCAAGCTATAATCAAATTGCATTCCACGAGGATGATAAGGAAAAAACTACATTCACCACCCCATGGGGTACCTTCATGTATGAAAAAATGCCATTCAGACTAATGAACATATGAGCCACGTTCCAACGTGCTATGGATATCACCTTTGTCAGTGAAAGAGATAAGTTTTTAGCGATTTATCTTGATGATCTAACAATATTTTCTAAATCTGATGCAGAGCACCTCGTGCACCTCAAACAAACATTTGAGAAATGTAAAAAATTCAGTTTGTCTTTGAACCCCAAGAAATATCATTTTTCTATGTAGGAAGGTAAACTCTTGGTCCACATAGTATCTAGAGATAGAATTAAAATCGACCCAAAAAGGGTTGAAGCAATAGATACAATAAAATATTCCTAGGAATAGAAAACAGATTAAATCATTTTTAGGAAAAATTAATTTTTTAGGAAGATTTATCCCAAACTTCACTAAAATTGTAAAATTGATTACAAATATGCTCAAGAAGGATAGTGAGGTTAAATGGACAACCGAATACAAAGCATTATTCGAACGTATCAAGAAATTTATAGGTGAATCACCAGTGCTGGCCAGCCTAGATTATATGAAGGAATTCTTGATTTTCTCATTTTCCTCCGAACACACTATCGTAGCCGTGATCTTACAAAATAATGATGAAGGTTTTGAGCAGCCAATAACATTCTTTAGTAAAAGTATCATAGATGTTGAACTAAGATATGATATACTAGAAAAGAAAGAATATGCAATGGTGAAAGCTCTCAAAGAGTTTAGAACTTATGTGATCCATTCTAAGGTAATCGCCTATGTACGAACCAATGTTGTCAAAGACATATTAGTTCAACCAGATAGTGACAAAAAAAGAGGCAAATGGTTGGCCAAGATTCAAGAATTTGACCTCGAAGTAAAACCAACCAAATTGGTCAAAGGTTAGAGTTTGGCTAAATTACTAGCCGAATCAAATTTTCGGGCACTTGGGATAAATCATTTACAATCCTATGAAGAACTTCTAGATATCGAAGAGTTCAATGACCAGATACCTATGACTCAAATCCAGGAAAAAGTCTCTTCTTCGGCTTGGTATAAAGACATAGTTTCCTACCTTCTCACTCTATAGTGCTCGAGCGATATGAATCCTTCCAAAGCTAGAATGTTGAATTTGCATACAGTAAAATATTGTACCATGGACAATCAACTATATTGGAAGGATCCTCTGGGTTTCTTACTAGGTTGTCTAGTAGAATCCGAAACAGAGAGGGTAATAAATGAATTCCATGAAGGAGTGTGAGGAGGGCATCATGCATGGAGAGAAAAGACATATAAAATTCTGAGAGCTGGATATTATTGGCTGAAACTATTTACTGATGTGAACTCTAAAGTTAGATCATGTAGCCCCTGTCAACTATTTTCAGGAAAGAAAAATATTCACTCACTTCCTTTGGTCACAGTTAAAACAAAAGCTTTGTTTCAACAATGGGGTATAGATTTCATTGGTGAAATACATTCGCATTCAACTGCACATCTTAATTGGATTTTGACCGCTATTGTCTATTTCACCGAATGGGTAGAGGCTATGCCAACGCAAAACGCAATAGATACAGTGGTGATCGGTTTCTTGGAAGAAAACATTTTATCAAGGTTTGCCTATCCTCGGAAAATAGTTATTGATAATGCCCAATCTTTCAAGTCCATGGATTTGGTAAGTTTATGTTGGAAATACAATATTGTACTAGGGCATTCCACAACCTATTATCCTCAGGGAAAAGGGTTAGCCAAATACTCGAACAAGATTCTAATCACCATAGTTAAAAAAAAATTGATTAAAAATAAGAAAGCCTCGCATGTACATTTGAAATACGTTGTGTGGGCTAATCAGATAGGCACTAAGAGATCAATCAGAATGTCCCCTTTTCAAATGGTATATGGTATCGATGTTGTTCTCCCCATGAATCTTTCTTTGCCTGCAATGAAACCCTGGAAAGATGCCAAGAAAGAGCCAAATCATGTCACTAGGAGAACAAATCAATTGATTGAAATCCAACAAAGTAGGGCTGAAGTAGATGGGAAGCTCCAGAAATATCAAGATAACATGAAAGCCCTGTTTGACCAAAAGGCTAAAGATAGGGAATTCCTGCCCGATGCCCTATTTTTAAAATAGGATGCTAGGAAGGAAGACTTATAAAAAAATGGAAAATTCGACCATATCTGGTGTGGACCCTTCAAGATCACAACTTTCAAAGGGAAGAATTCATTTTTGTTGGAAAATCTGGATGGGAAAATCCTTAATGCCCCTATCAATGGGCATTACCTAAAGCATTTTATGCAATAAAAGATTTCCAAACTCTCATTGTATATATCATTTTGATTTCTTTGCTTTGATTCATGATATTTCATTTCTTTGGTAAGTTTCTACTTTTATGATAAATATAGACACGACGTTTGTTTTGAAAAAGGAAAACAGGAAAAAAAAAAACCAGGTAATAGTTGTGATTTCTTTTGAGAAGTATCTGACAACTCTCATGTTTATTTTTATCACATGATACTGGTTGATAGTCAAAATATCATAAAAACATTTCAGAATAGCGATATGCTCCCAAAACAGGTGATAAATAAATATTCAACTTAGTTGAAAATATGAATAAGTTTTCACGTATGAGATTCTAAAACCTATTGAACCAAGTTGAAGTTTTCAGAGGGATTTATCTAAATATGAAAGAAGTCTCTTTCATAGAAATATTTTCACCTAACAAACGATAAGAGGAATATGATAATTATAGACTAATCTTAAAGTTTCCTCTGATGTTTAATAAATAAAATAAAAAATTTCAATTAAATGAAAATTAGATAAAAATGAAATACAAATAAAAGATCTTAAAGAAATATGAGAATCACTAAAAATCTTATGTAAGATTGAACCTATTCACAAAAGAGCTGGTGAACTCTTACTTTTCCAGTCTGTCCATCTTAAATATTTTTTCCTTTTGGTTCTCATCTCCTCCCTTAGTCCCCACAGAGAGAAAATTTCGCCCAAATCTGAAAACTCAGAAACATGTCTCAAAGAAATGTTAGGCGAATATTTATGCGCCCCTCTTGATTTAACTAGAAGAAAGTATGTATAGGTTAATATTGACTACTTTAGCCTCTCTAACAAATTCAAACTAATCGATTTCACTCAAGGTAATCCCATGAAAAGTAAAAATCCCCTGTGAAAAAATTCCTTGTAGGCAAAGGTGTCTTGAAGGTCGAAAGAAAATTAACCCAGAGTAATCAAAGTGATTTAACAAACCTCTATTGCTAATTTATAAGAAGATACCATCCTTGGTATGTGACATACAAATTGATTGCCCCCACTTCATGCCGATATATATATATATATATATATATATATATATATATATATATATATATATATAAGACATATGGTGAAAGGAAATTCATCTAAATGATTGCCCCCATCTAGTTCAAAAAAGAGATTATGAAAGGAAATTCATTAAATGATTTCCCTCATCTTGAGCATTTAAATGCAAGATTACAAAATGAAGTGGTGAAAGGAAATTCAATTTGGGAATTAGATAACTTCACCGGGGTACTGAACAGGCTCACTGATAGTGAAGCAATGTCTATGATATATACAAGGTTGTTATACATGTATTATAATGTACTCTGGTAATTAGTCTTCCTCTCGATAAGATTTACATTCTAATCCAACTAAGGACTCCCAAATTAAATCATTAAAATAACTTTTCCTTGACACGAATAAGATCAAACAAAGTCTGATAGATAGGTTAAGGTTGTTTTGATTATCTTGAACAAATCTGAATACAGTTTCAGGGGAGATAAATTTCAAATGACCTAACCAAAAGTCATGACTTGATGTGTTTTGAAGGTTTTCTCAGTTACGGGTGAAACCCTTTTATCAGTGCTATCCTTTTCCGAAAAAGTTCCACAAAATGCAATAATGACTCCATTTACCCAATAAAGGCACTTGGTCTACTATTCTTCACGACTCACAGGGAGATGCGATCCCTAGATGGAGCCTATGTTGGAACATATATATTTTTCTAAAATACAAACTTAGATAAGTTTCATTCTTGTTTAAATAAGGACAAACGTGCACCTGAATATCACCGTTGATGAAGTATTTCATTGAATCCAACGATCTTAAATCCTTAAAAGTTATGGATTCGCCCACTCGTTAAAAGGTCAAATCACCAACGGCTGCCTTCGAAAGGTCGATTTTCAGGGTTTCACGATACTAACAGTCCAACATATAAGAACTCCAAAGTCCCGATATACGAAGTCATGAAACTATCTTAAATTAAACTGGGTTAATTAAATGATTAAAAATGATTAATGATATTTAAACCTTATCGCAATTTCGCGTTTCAGGGATCCTACCTCGAACAACAACCAAAGTCCTAATAATCGAAATCGTGAAACCCTTGAAGTTAATCAAGATTATTTAAAAGGTTAAAAGTGATTAATATTAATTAATCAATCACGATTTCATGATTTGGAGAACATAGCTCGAACTATTATAGAATATCCTGAGAGCCGAAACCGTGAAATCGTTGAGGTTAATCATGATTAATTAAAAGGGTTAAATGTAATTAAACTTAATTAATCACGTCACGATTTCTCATTTCGTAAGTTATTGCTCAGGTTGTTATAAGATCTCCCGAGATCCGAAGCACTGAAATTTACTTAATGATAACTATGATTAGTCGATGCTTAAACAAATATTATCTCTTAATTAATACATCACTTAATGATGACTCGAATAGATTCAAATTTCGTATGTGATTTTCTCGAGCATGAACCACCAAAAATAAATGACTATTAATAATACCTTTATGAAAATCATTCCAAATATGATTTTCAGCCACCGCTTGAATATGATTCATTAAAGAAAGTAAATACTCTGTCAGTGAAGGTATTGGTTGATTGATGCAATTAAAGGAAAATAAATGTGAATTTGAATTTAATTCTTCTTTTTACTGAGATGTAAGTTTTTCCAGCTGAAAGATTTTTATGCATTTCCTATGGAAGATAACAGAGTTTGAAGGCTTGATACCATGGCTCCATGAAAAACACCTAAAACTACTGGTGAAAGTTCGAGCCAGAACGTAGATGTTCTCTCTGATACCTCACCCAGAAGCATATACATCATCAAATACTAGACACAAGTATTCAACATCTTACAATATGAATTGGTAAATTGCCCAGATGATTCAAGTGACAACAAGAAGGAGGACATATCTACCAAAGACAAAATTGTTTCTCAGTCAGAGCTACAAAAGATAGCAACAAGGCCTAAGCTCTTTCCCTATAATGATATGATCGGTTGGGTGTTGGACCACGTAGATATCCCAACCAGAACTATTTTCAATTCGCAAATGGTCGCAGTTGGGTCTTTCAGGCCGAAGCTTCTACAAGTGATGTACAAATTTTCTTTGGTATCCAATTTCATTTACAATGAAACTTTCCTAGTAGATTTCAACAAGAAGGAATGCAACCAATATGGAAAAAACCTTCCCGATTTAATTAAAGACTGTTATTCTCGCCCCAAGAAATTCAGAGTGGATTCCCATGGTATATACCTAGTTTCCTCACTAGAACCCCACATAATGTACATAGCAATCATGATGTGTAGGCTCTATGGGAAGGAAAACACATCTCATTTCATTTTACAGTGGGTACCTATTATATGTTGGATCATTTTGTCATTGATGCCAATGGTTTGATTTATTTATGTCATTGATTGATGCCAAAGGATTGATTTATTGATTATTGATGTCAAATGTAATATGTATTGTCCTTGATGAGATTAGATAGATGTCAAGTATATGATGCATATGATGTCATCCATAGATAAAGATGGTTCAATGCGGTTTCTTTGATATATGATGCACATTTAGATTGATCATTATAGTCTTATCATGGTTGATAAGGTGCACAAATGGATGAACTCCAAAGGGGTCCCCTTATGGTGAAATACCTCATGGGAAGATGCTTTATAGTTGAGTTATCCTAGAAGAATGGTTGTAGGACCCATTCTTGAGTGTGGAATAATAAGATGAAGATCAGTGAATTTTTCAGTAAAACTATCCTAGATGGATATTTGTTGTCATTCCATTTCTGTTGGTATGTGGAATGTCACATAACTCCTCACGGTTAGAGAGTTATGGACATGAGAATTTGGAGAACCTAGGTTTGGGTAATGGACCCAAGTTTGTTTGATGGATATGGTATGAGTTTCTGATATATTTGTAGGTAATACTATTCTATATGGATAGTACATGTCATGCCATTTCTGGTGGTATGTGGAACGTCACATAACTCCTCACGGTTTGAGAGTTATGGCCTTACGAAGT
>JZKD02S1733542.1:674208-688587 GCA_000966675.3 Picea glauca | reverse complement strand
ACCGGCTATCAGCAGGTGTAAGACCAAGCTACAGTTACAAGATTTTGTGTTTTCTTGCACCATGTCAATTATGTTTATGTCAATTCCTTTTTCCATATATGCGTGAGTTTTTATCAATAAGAATTTTATGTTACTAGTATCAGACGTTCTTCTCTCATTCTACATCTTTTACGAAAATCATACAGTTACGGGAAAGGGCCTTTCGTTTGTAGTCCCATTTCGTTCTTCATACGAAGACTTCTCTTATCTTCGACCAAATCGAATCAGCCATTAAAATCTTTATTAAATCACTTCCATATCCTCATTGTTCCTAAATGATTGTACCCACGGTAACTCAACCCAATATTCAAATCGGGATATTAGATCAAACTAATATTGTGTTAAGTCTTTTCAACACGACCCTTAGAACTGCTCATACCCGGGAAGAATTAGAACATTCATGGGCAGCCATTGAACGAGATATCGCAATCCAGGAACAGTTGGAAGCTAGACGTAGAGAACGTAGAAATCTCCCTTAGTTTCCCATACCAAATAAGACTTTATTATCGTATACATCTTTTATCCTTTTTTTGGATGCCTTGACACTGTACTTTAATCCTTAGTACAGACTCAGGAACAACAGTACCAATGGAGGAACCCCTTGTCCCGAGGAACCTTCCAACTTTCCTTCTTTTGGAAACATTGGTCCTCCATACATTGCCACACTGAGTCTTCTGGGACACACCATCGGATTATCGGTTTGGTTGTTCCCCACTCTGGTGATCTCAAATGTTCCCAGTGATTCAAATGCACCTAATGCTTCAGGTTCAAGTACACAACCCACACATCAACCTCATGTCGACTTTTCTCCTTCTTCACCCATCAAGTCTCCTTCCCTTTCTCCTTCTTCGCCTAGTGAAAGCTCTAAAGTGAGTATCCAGGTTGATAAGAAGAAGAAGAAACAAAAAGAGAAGAAAAATAATAGCCCAAAAAAGACCAAGCCTCCAACTACATCAGATGTTGGATCCAAGCAACCAGATATTGTCTATAGTACTAGGAGTGTTGATGAGGTCAACAAGATTAAAATGAAGAATCTAAAACCCAAATTCCCTTGCAGTCTTTGTAAGGGTGACCACTTTCTGAGGGATTTCCCTAGTCTTCCCAACGTCTTAGAAATGTGGTCCTCCACGTCATCGTCCCCTGCTCGACATGCTGGTGACACCCCATCAACTAGTGACGTTAAGGTTGGTAAGAACAAGACAATTATAAAATTTCCATGTATGTTATGTGAAGGTGATCATTATTCTCACCTTTGTCCCCGTATGGATGAGGCTTCTTCTCTTTTGGAAAAGCTTCAACTTCCAACTGGTTATCGTAATATTTCCCCCAACCCATAATTAGTTGATCGAATGGTCAATATGGTTCCATCCCCATTCAGTCTAGTTGATCAGGTGGTCAATCTAGTTTCATCCTCAGTTGAACCACTAACCAAAGTAGTTGATCTAGTTCGTCATCGATCAACCCCACTTTCCATATGAAAAGTGAAACCCAAGTGACTGATCTAGTCCTGTCATTAGTTAGTCCTACTCTTCATCTAAAGAGTGCCAACGTGGTCAATACCACTCCTCCTCTGACGAGTGCTAAAGTGGTTTCTCTGGTCCCTTCATCAGTCAGTCTGGTTGATCATGTTGTCAATTTGGTCATGTCCTTAGTCAAACCAGTTGACAAAGTGGATGATCCAATCCCATCTTCAGTTGATCCCACTCTCCATTAGAGAGTGAAACCCAAGCGATCGATCCATTTCGAGCTGTCGACCCCATTCTCCCCTTTGAGAATGAAACCCAAGTGATTGATTTGATGTCATTATCAATCGATCCTACTCTTCCGCTAGAGAGTAAACCTGATTCTGACCATGTTTTTCTCGTTGATACAGAATCTACCATGATGGGGGGTATTCCTCCTTCTCCCATGAAACCCCCTCAAAGTAATGAGACCATACATTTTGATTGGGGTGTGCTAACTGGACCTCATCTTCTCTCTCACATTCCTTCCAAGATTACAGTACAGGTTTGGGATGTTCCTCATGCACTGATAGATGAAGGAATTAGTGTTTTGTCCTCTATTGCTTGGCAAGCTTTGGGTAATCCTTATCTTGTGCTGGTTACCCAGACTCTGGTCACTTTTAACAAAATAACTAGTCACCCTTTAGGAGTCCTTCCTCTATTTCCCATAAATTTGGGAGGGAAAACTATCTTTATTGATGTTATGGTAGTCCAGGACCCCTTGGATTTCGATTTACTCATTGGGTGATATTATGTCTATGCCATGAAAGCTATTATGTCCACACTTTTTCGTGTGATATCTTTCCCTCACGATGGAAGAATTGTGGCTATTGATCAACTTTCATGCGTTGGTCCTGAATTGATTACCAACCCAATGAGCTCCCTAAACAGTTATTATATGCAGATGGTATCGCCCCTACCACAGGTCAATTATGTGGCATTATCTCCCATTCCTTCAGCTACCAATGAAGATGACTTAGATCCAACAGTTGACATGGTGATCTCTTCGGTAGGGTCTTTAGAGCATTCTCTCCTTACCCCTGACATGACCCTCGACATGTGTTCCTTCCAGAGCATTGTTCTTCCATCCAGTGAAAATATCTTGGAAGCCATGATCGATTTTTATCCCTTGACATGGTTTCCTTTCATAGAATTGTCCTCTTGGAAGTCATGATCAAGAAGATTCCATGAGCATAGTTTCGCTTCTGTATGGAAATCTTGTTAAAAAATGAAACAAAAATATGGGGATTCAACCCAAAGCCATGAGAATAGTTCTTTTCATATGTCAATCTCATTAAAAAAATGAAACAGTCACCTCTCCTATTAAGTTGATTCTTTCTTCAGGTCTCACATTTGAACCTTCATTTCATCCACCCTTATCCTTTTTCTCCATCTAGTACAGAAATTGGTGACAACCTCAAAGTCGGTGAATGAATTGAAGCTTGGGGGCATGTGTCCAACCTTTGAATAACATTTTGGAGTTATTCCACCAACATTTCAAGCTGGGGGTAGAGTACCAACCATCCATGGGTATCCCTACTCTTGGAACTTACGTTGGGAATTTACAAGCATAATTTAATTTTGTCTCAAGCTTGTGTAAAAATGATACCAATACTAAGATTAGTATTTGTTCTTTCTCGTTCTCGTAAATACATTAGAATGTAATCGATTATACTTTTATCACTTTTTTGGGCTCGTAAAGGTTATATGAAAAAGGAACCCCCTGAAGTCTCCTTAAATCTCTTTTCAGACTCTCTAAACATGGAAAGATTTATGAGTGATCTTGCTTCCTTTCACACTCATTAAAAGGTTTGAAAGGTCATCTTGCGAGTGATGGTTTATCTCTTTTTCAGCCTTGTGAGACTAACATTATGAAAAAGGACAAACCCGGAGTAACCTTTAAGTTCTTTTATGACTCTCTAAACATGAAAAATCACCGATTTTACCTTGTCTGGACTCATTAAAAAAATAACACATTGAAGTACCCATATGGGACCGAACCCTTACTTCTTCCAATTCATTAAACAAAGGAAGAGGGACTTACCAAAGGTGAGTTATATTGAGCATGTGCTATCCACCTCGAGCTCGTTAAATTAAAAATAGGTAATCATCTATCTAGATGGGGGAAAATTTGAAGGAAGTGTTGTGAGTGGGAAATCCCTCTACGGACTAGCACTTAGGGTTAGATTATGCATGCATAAAAGACCTAAAGATCTCTACTTTCTACCATCGTCCCAGACCTAATCCCCATAATTCTTAAGCAAATACATAGTTAAATGAGCATACCTTATTATAGGCGTTTGATGTAGATCCCTCCTTATGCTTGAACATTTTTTGATTGCATCTATCCTCGCAAGGCAGACCTACATTCACATAAAAAAAACAACAAACTTCGCATGCATTTGATCTATAGATTAATGGGTTAGATATTTCAATAAACAAGTATACAATAAATCATAAAAACCTTATATGGTGGGACGGGAAAAGTATCTCTTTATTATTAACTTCAACAAATCAACTTACAATGATGAAGTCGGCCCCTGCTCCATGAACTTGGTCCTGGGCTCCTCTTCTACTGTCCTCCAAATTCTTTGTTCTATATCTCTTTGCATAAGGAAGGATAAAGGGTTGGGACAAAGGGAATATGAAATTGGGTATAGTCTCTTTACTATGATTCTCCTCCTCCAAATGGGACCCCTAACCCTTCTTTTATAGGCTAGAATAAGCTAGGTATTTGGGCAAACCCTCAGCCATGCATGGCCGGAAGGTTCAGTTAACTCACCCAAAGATGTGTGTTCTATCGTCAACTTTTCTTTTTTCATGCTTTTTTAGGTACACACGGGCTTTTTTGGGTCAGCGAGCGTGTACACACGTGCAGTAATAGAGCAAGGTGCATGGGCCTTTATAAAAAGTGTTTTTAAGAAGAGTTGTTCAATAGTGTTTTGGCAAAGAAGGAATCTGAGATGGACTGATGCCAGGGAAGCTTGTATGGTGCAAATTAGGGTTATAACAGATGCCCCCTAATGTTTGAGTTCATAAGAGCATCTGATGGCCGAAATACATAACCAATATTTATCGATGTGCCGAACAAGTGAGCCTAGGGACTAGAAATCGGGAGGCATCGTCTACAAAAATAACAATTGTCTCACCAAGGCAGGCATACCCATGCTCAGGATAGAATAAATGCATGGCTACCAATCAAATACACTATATATCCATGTCATATAACTATATAAAGTGTAGCTACAAACAATACACAATGGATCTACATCTTGAAATCAAAAAGATATACATGTAGAGTATCCATCTTTATAGAAGCTGATAAGGCCTGATGGCTGGAGATGAGGTCTTCAGAGCTTGAGAAACAACTTCAAAATATTCAAAACTCAGGTAGGAGTGTAAGATGAGTGTATGACTTCACTACCCGGAGGTATATGATGGCTCGTCAGTCATGGACTAGAGAATCTTGATTATCAGACTGAAGGCTTCATTGATTTCGAAAAAAGACTTGATTAGACGTTCAGGATGGTTGGGTATGAGGGCAAGAGACAAACTATAGAGGGGCCAACTCAGGCTTGGTAAAATCTTCCCTTAGACAATATCATGACAAAATGATGAGACTCAGGCAACATGGAATTAATCAGAAGTTTACGAGGCAGGAGGCAATGCAAACTCTCCATATGTTTGGAAGAATAACCAAATAGAGGAGGACACAACTCTATGTAGCAAGAACAACTTCCTAAGTTCGTATTAAATCCCAGAATTTGATGAAAAAATGGAGAGATGTGCGTTATCCAAGGGTGACTTATTGTGCTTCCAATAATGAAAATACTTTTCCCTTCCTCTTTTTGGGGTATATTTGATTTTTTTGTCTTTTTCAATGATTTTGAAAAAAAGAATAAAGGAATGTTACGTTACAATGGAGGAATGAATGTTACAAACATACAAGTTCAAGGCATAAGAATAGGATTGATGTTCAGAATAATGATACTCGATAAAAATCCTCCGGGGGCCAAGGGTGTTAAGATGAAGAGGCAACGTGCTACAATGCTTGCATATAAGGTATGCTTCAAATGGTTCAGTTGGGAGCAACATGGAGCCAACATTTAGACCAAAGACACAGGTATGCAAATGCAATTAACAAAACACACAATGGTAACGTCCTTCGATGTAAGTTTAACGAGCCCAGAGAAGGTAAGCTCGGTGGTTTTTCATATTTAGAGAGTCTGAAAAAACATAAAAGGAGACTCCATTGGGGTACCTTTTTCAAAGATAGTCTAGTCGGTTTGAAAAAGGGGTAAACTAGCACTAACAAGATGTCTATTCAAAACCATTTTAACGAGTGTGAGAAAGACAATATCACTTGACCATTTTTTCATTTTTAAGGAGTTTGAAAAAAGATTAACTATGGACTCCACCAGGAATGTTCTTCTAGATGAGTTTAACGAGTGTGAGAGAATAAGGTCACTCGATGATCTTTTCAATTTTAGGGAGTCCTAAAAGAGCTTAACTATGGATTCCGTGGGGGTTCCTTTTTCGTAAATTTAGTTCCCCTGGCCCAAAAAAGGGTTAAAATCATACCTGAGAGTACTCTTCTAGAGAACTAAAGTTCCATAGAGTATACCTTTGTTCGTACAGTTGACCGTCTAGACCAAAAAAGGGGTAAACTACCACCGGACAGACATGAATTCAAATTTTAGTTTAATGAGTGTGAAAGGCCACAAGATCGCTCGACAATATTTTCATGTTTATAGGGTCTAAAAAGGGCTTAAAATAAGACCCACTATATCTTTTGGGAGTCCTGAGGGTGAGGTCAAGAGTGAAAAAGCATCATGCAAATGAGGCTCAAACTCGTAATTAGGAAAAAAAACCAGGACTCCTGAGCCTACAGTGTTTCAAATCAACATGGACACCATAATGCAACCAGGATCTACCTAGGGCGTCCATGTTCCGGTAAGCTCTACCACCAACTTGCAAAACTTCTAAAGTAGCAGTGATGGTTCTATGTCACAACCTGATGGGATTGATCATATGGCAAAGGAAAAAAGACAACGAGACACAAAAGTCAAGGTAGAAACCTAACCTACATGCTCAAGTTGACCTTTGGAAAAATTTTCCATGAACTGTCAAAAATTACCCAAAACACCAAAACAATGTCCCGATACCTGATCATACCCCCCCAATGCCACTCTTGAATCACTCTAAATAGTTTTTGGTTTGAAAAACATGATAAGGGGGGCCAAAAAAGTGACAAAAAAGAGGCCAAAAAGTCTATAAGTAGAAGATGACAGCTCATTATCACCATTGTTAATTTGGAAATTGACTCTGGAGCCAAAAAAAACCCTTTGATAAAAGTGGTGATTCTGGGAGCTACAGTGGACGAAACGACCATCTGTCTGGACCAAGTAAGTACCAACTCTCCTATATTGCAATTTAAATCTTTATTTTTGCTTTGGGTTCCATGTTTTGGGGGGATGTTGACCTTGAAAAGGTTGGCCCTAGGTCCAAACGTGATGTCTTAGGAAAGGCTGCGTGTACATTCGGGCAGAGTAAACTATGCACGTGTGTACACGTGCCTGTTAGCATTACAGCCTGCGTGGACCACCCTTATTGAATGAAAAAAGATTAAAAACAAAAATTAACCCTCTTGAACCTTGATGTTTTGTAGGATGTATGTTCACTGGAGAGAAAGATAGCATGAGGAGGTAAGTGAGTTGGTTGGGGAAGACCCCAATGTTATGGATGCCTTGATACAATGTGGGTTGCTCAAGTTCTTCTTATGTCTTTTTATGCGGGCACAACCTTGGCTACTGAATTCCTTGGTTGACTATTGGCATCCGGATACAGAGGCATTCATGTTATAGGGGTAGTCACTGCAGCCACATCATACATGCCCCTCACTTACCTCCTCATGCTCTCTTTCTCTCCAGTGGACATACATACTGCAAAACATCAAGGTTCGGGAGGGTTAATCCTTGTTTTTAAGATTTTTTCATTCAATAAGGGGGGTCCATGTGGGCTGTAATGCTGACAGTCACGTGTACACGTGTGCAGAATTTACTATGCCTCAATGTACATGCAATTTTCAACAATACAGCCCGCGTGGACCCCCTTTATTGAATGGAAAAAGCTTAAAAACAAGGATTAACCCTCCTGAACCTTGATGTTTTGCAGGATGTATGTCCACTGGAGAGAAAGAAAGCATGAGGAGGTAAGTGAGTTGGTCGGGGAATACCCCAATGCTGTGGCTGCCTTGATGCAATGTGGGTTTCTCAAGTTCTTCTTATGTCTTTTTATGCAGGCACAGCCTCGGTTACTGAATGCCTTGGTTGACTATTGGCATTTGGATGTAGAAGCATTCATGTTAGAGGGGTAGTCACTGGTGCCCACAACCGAGGACATATATTTTTTGACTAGCCTCTCTAGGAGAGGGGAACCAGTCAACTTCCAAACTTTTCCTATGGGGCCACATAACATAGCGGAATTGATAGGACTTTACTTTGCGGCTGATACAGACCGCTCGAGCTCACAGGTGCCCATAAGCAAGATTACTGACTTATATCTACAGGTGATAGTGTTTCTTATTGGGCGAATTACTGGTTCTACGGCTCTACATCAGGTGTCCCAGGCATAGATGAACTGTGCAGTCCAGTGCTTAAATGCACAAATATTTGATTGGAGCACCACATTGTTAGAGTGTATGAAGAGGCAGTTGATAGATTGTCGATTGCGGACACAGAGGAACTTCGGGTTCGGGATTGTTCTATGCTCTTTCTTCTTTGAGATATTTTCGATCTTTAGTCCTTGAGTAGTGGTACAAGGACATCAAGCCTCTCTTCCTGCTATGTGTAGATGGGTAGTGTTACTGTCGTGACAGGGTGGAGGAAGGACTAATAAGTCCTTCAATGATGACTTCTTCGCATGGTTTTCGCGAAAAATCCTAGTTATAGAGGATTAACCCTATGCTGGAATTGATTTCTCGAGAGACCCTGAGATACCAATACCTCTTGGTGAGGAGCGAGGAGAGATGGGTAAGTTTACTTCATTGTTTTTTGTTTTTTGAAACATATGTAATTTTTATGTTGTTTTTGTTATATATCATTTTTTTGTGCCAGAGTATTTGACAGATATGTGTTTGTTGCATGTATATGTGGGACTAGTGTGACCTGCAGACTATGCCAGGAACATGCATCGTCCTCAGCCAGGGGCCACACCTGCCGCCGCTGGGGGACCAACAGCAGTAGGAGATCTTCTAGCTGGGGAGGCTGAGAGGGTGTTGAGATGAATCGAGCGAAACTTTACTGCGCTCACTTGCACGGTCCCTATGGTAGAGATTGAGGACCTACCACCATCGATGCAACCTCATGTAGTGGGGGCACCACGGATGTGGATCCGAT
This sequence comes from Picea glauca, assembly GCA_000966675.3. Lineage (NCBI taxonomy): Eukaryota > Viridiplantae > Streptophyta > Pinopsida > Pinales > Pinaceae > Picea > Picea glauca. The sequence goes on along the minus strand of JZKD02S1733542.1, from coordinate 679,649 downwards.
TGTTTCGATGTTTAGCCGACGTTGTAGATCAGTACAATAGGGCACATAGGCCCTGACTTTAGTTAGGCTTTTCGCATGCCGAGAGCACTACTTGTATATATGTTTTGAGGGAATAAGCCCCGTGACTCGTTATTGGTAATATTTTTGAGGTGCTTACGTTCGTCTATGTACTCTAGTGACTATGATGTTATATATGGATTTTTATGTCTTTTTATGTCTTTTGGATCATTGTTTTTTTTTGCAAAAAATGTATTTACATGTTTATGTGTATGTCCTTTCATATGTGTGCAAGATGCCAATCTAAAATTTGATTAGCTAGGGTATCTATAATTTGATTTAAACTCCTAGGAACATGAAAATATGTAATATAATCAAATCTTCGTTCTAAGAGACGTACCCTAAGGAATCGTCGGTGTAATGTTGGATCATGAACACGGTAAACTCTATTTAAATGAGAGACAACCAACTAAGCATCGAGGTAGACCCAGAGATGAGAGATACCAAATGACAAAGCGTCACGAAGCAATTCAATAACTTGTTGGCAGCCAATTCACTTTTTTCTATTATCCTATAAGCTGCCTACACCTATGTCTTGCGAACATCAAGTTTTCGTCGCATTTTTCAAATAGACGACACTTTCATTTTTTGCAACATTTGCACATTTGTCTTCGTTAATTGTTCACGACTGTAAGCGTGAAAACTCCTCCTTTCAAAGTAATATTTCGATCATTATCTGAACTGTCAATATCTTATGTGTCATTATGCCTACTGTGCTTACCTTTTTATTGATCATTACACGATTGGCAATATCCTTTGATCAGTTCTTATACTTCAATTGATTATATAACTTGGTTTTATTGAAAACATTTAGCCTTTGGATTTGCATTTTATGACTTGCCTAATCATTGATTCTATGAAATGCATAGGGGTTATGATTTATTTTTGTTTATATATATATGATATGATCCTTATGATAATCTTTTCATAAATTTTGGCTAGTCGACTATATGAATTCATTTGGCACTTTGATTGAACTTTTGATTGTTTGAATTAATACGTTAGCACATAATGATTTTGGTGTTGATTTATACGTTGAATGTTTTGAACACTATGGCATAGTGTTGGCGCGTATTGGTATGCACATTGCATTTTATTGGTTGTAAACATAAGTTAATGGTTGAACTATTATTATGGAGTGAACAACTATGAAATGTGGCGGTTGTACTTGGGTAATGAATATTATGCATGGCAGACTCCACCACCCTCGCATGCGTGCATTTATGCTTACCCCTTTTGGCTCGATTCATTGTTGTTGGTTAGGGTAGCTCTATTACTGTGTGTTGATGAATTCGAACCCTTCCCTTACAATGCATTCAGCTCCATTGCACCAATCGTGCAAGTTGAACCCAATGGCAATCAGACCCTGTTGATGTTTGACAATGCCCGCCAAGATTTGGCAGACAGTGGATGGCTTACCTTCGTGAAACGTTTTGAGGGTTTTAACCTCTGCGTAGCTTGACAGTTTGCCATGACCTTCGATGGCTGTCGAGCCAAGGTAGGTGATGTATAGTTAGAGATTGATGAACATTTCATCAACTCAGCCATGGGGTTATCTACCTCTGGACAATGTTGGTTTAAGAATTGCAAGGTCGAGGAAGTTCCATGGAAATTGTTGTTTCAATCGCAAAAAATCACCTCCTATGATAGAGGTATGCCTGTAACTATGCTCAAACAATGTTGGCATGATTTATTAACGATAATCAAGCAATTTGTGATCTGCGAAGGTCAATACAGACTGGTGTTCCTCCACCACTTGCGTTTGCTTATGGTTTTTATGGGATACTCTCTCGATATGCCCTATTATTTTCATCATAGCCTGTTTAAAATGTCGAAGAAGTACAAAAGACATCAGGCTGATAGTATCCTTTTTCATTATGGGCTTGTTAAGCTTATCGTTGTCTATCATTTGAGTCTGCATGGGGATAGTTGGAGCAATTTTGTTGCTCGGAATGGTTTCGAGGATCCGAACCCTACACAGGTTGACAAACCTGTGGTGAGTGAGGTCAAGGTTGTACCTCCAGTGCCCTACCATATCCTACTGCCTAAACCCTCGGTTGACCCTCCTATCGACTTACCCCACACTGTGACTAAGAGTGTTGAGACTGTTAATCCTATGAGAAAAAATCCCAAGGAAAACCTCACTGCAAACGTTGAAGGGAAAAGGAATGCATGTTTGATTTCATGGATGGCAAGGAACAAGCCAAAACCCCCTGTCGAGCCAAACCCTATCATGTTGAGTGAGGACTCTGATTCGGAAGTGGAGAGTTTCTTGGCTAGCAAATACCCCTATTCGCAAGGTTTGTGTGCCGAACCCTCGTATGACTTTGTATCAAACCTACCCCCCTGCCTACAGGATGACCCTAACTACCCAGGCATTAAGTTTCCTTGTGAAACCCTCGGTCAGTTGCCCAAACCCTCTCCTGCTCTGTCTAAACCCACACAATCACCCTGTGATCAATGCAATTCGTGGTTAGAGCGATATTATCTTGATGTTCCAATACTCCAGTCAAAGATTCATTCATTGGAAGACCAGATTGCAATCCTAACCAGTCAAAAGGACAAGCTACAAGCGACAGATAAGAAACAAAAGATGACTAGATCCATCCTGTTTAAAAATGTGGAATCAGCCACGACTGTTGTAAATTTCAATATGGCATAATTGAGCAGCCTCATCGCTACACAGGTATGTTTTGATATCATTTGATTTTGTAAATAATCTAGGTTTATATAACGATTTGAATTCAGTTTTAAACAACTCTATTCACATCATTGAATGGCTCTGTTACATTGCGTGCATTCTATATATAACTTTTCTTTGATTAATTGGAATTTTGTTTTTCCGATCATTCCCAGTTTATTCTCTCTTATATTTTCATCGATTTGATTGATCTTAGTGTGGATTTGATTTGTTTGATTGAGTTAAAATGGATGCTTCGCTGTCAATTGAATTTGTTTGTATCTATTCTAGACAGGAAATGTTTCTCGTACTCAATTTAGAAAACGATCACATTTCGATTCGATTTCGTTATAATTCATACACAATGATTGGCAACGATTTTGATGAGGTTAATTGTTACAGTTTTGTTGTGCCATATGACCTTCAAGCAAAAAGAATACAACTTGAATCATTTCCAATGTGACTATGTTTCTTCGGAAACATTGCTTTTTATTTGAACCTGTACAAACATGCCCAAATCATGGAATGGATTTTATGCTTAACGATTATGTTGAACCCCATCCGGTTAATTCGCATTGATTGAAGTATTGTTAGCTCGACCATGTTATGAGTTGGATTCATATTGTAATGGATGATCTGTTTGATTTTGATTTGTAGAACGAGATTGGTTACATCCGGATTCACGATTTATTTTTATGTTAAACTCAGTCATGATTTGTTTGAAATTAATGATATTGTTCAATACCAATCAAGTTTATTTGCCCAGTTTGCAATAACCAATTATCACTTATGTCGATTCCATTATGATTGTGATCAAACTCAAATTGATCTGGTTACTATTTTATATGAGTTGATTCTCGCACCTCTTTGAATTAATCTACTTGTGGCGTGAATCATTTGATGTCATGACAGCTATAATAATTTTAAAACGATTTTGTTTCGATCTGATCGTATCTCTTGTTGTTGGAAAAACACAACGTCTACCTATGATTTGTTTGATTGCATTACTTTGAAATTGGATATGAAACAATTTTCAAAACTGTTTGGTTTTGATTCTGTCAACCCAATTTATGACTATAATCGAAACAGAGTAGTGCTATCTCTGTACTCGGTTAATGATGTGGATCCTGTTTGAGTTCATAATAGAATATCGATTTCAATTCATGATTCATTTTCAAATGATTGTTGCATGTAAATTGAATGGAATCTCTTAAAAGATTTGATTTAATTTCAATTCTGATTTTGTATCTTATTTTAGACTAGCTACAGAATCAGATGATTCTATAGCTAAGTCTGTAGAATTAAATTTTTACTGTTTTATTAATAAAATATCTCTCTAACTTGTTTATTTTTGACTTGTTTCAGGTGAATTCGAAATTGCTTGGGATTTGATGGACAGTTTAGAAGATATTTGGATGTTTTAGTTTCATTTTAGTTTCTTAGTTTAGTTGATCTTGGGAATATCTTCCCAGATCATGTAAACAGTTTTATAACTTCCACAGGGAGGTTTCACCCTGTGGAAGAACTTATAAATACTTATTATTTTTGTGTAATAATCATCCTCATTCGTGGGAGAACTAGGATATGGAATTTTAATACAGACTGAGACGGAAATAATGTTCTGCTACATCTTTAGCTTTTCATAATATCAATGTTTTTTTTCATGTTTATGTGTATCAATTTGCATTTGGTTAATGACTACTTTAGCTATCTTAGTCTTTTGCAAATGATATGATCTAATTAATATAATCCATATCTGATTTCTTCCAGTACTTAAAAAGCATAGAAATTACTTAATTCATTTAGTGAATGACAGATTTCTCTTCTTTATCAAGTGGATTATTAAGTATAAGTTTTTGCATAACAGGTTTACCTAATTGCATAGATTTATAAATCATATAATTGTTATGATTTTTTATGTCTTGTTTGTCCTGTAAACAAACTCAAAGAGTATTGCAGCTATCATTTACGAGAAGCTTTTGGATCATCTGGTGCGAGTTTCCTTCCTCCAACGAGCTTCAAAGTCATCATACACAGGAGAAATTTGGAGCGTTTCCAGGTCTGTTTGTTGTTTATTTGTTTAGTATATTTATTAGTAGTTTAGTTTAGATATAAGTTTAGTTAGATATATGTGTAGAATTAGTATATTAGATTGTTTAATTTCAGTAAGTTTAATTTCTTGTTTATAAAATTATAAAATCAAAAAAGAAATACCTTTCTCTATCTTAGGGCAGAAAGCAAATGCGTTTTCCAGGTTTTATTTAAATCTGTATTTTGTAGATATTGTATATTTTGTAAATAAGTTATATTTCAGATAGTAATTAGCATAGTTTTAGTTAGTAGTTTATATATATATAGATAGTAGATTAGTTAGTTTGTTTTAGTATTTAGTTTTAGTTAGTTTAGTTTGTTTTATTTAGTTTTAGTTAGTTTGTTTTATTTAGTTTTAGTTAGATTAGTTAGTTTAGATTAGTTTTCTCTTTGGTTTTCCTAGGACCTTATATCGGCTAATGGAGCCGCTAAACCCGTCAGGGTGGTTCATTCCAAATGGCTTGGGTTATTAGACAACCCCAGACCGGTTCCACTCTCCTAGTTGACGGATGGTCAATTTCGCCCATCAACAAATGGCGCTAGAAGGAGGGATGACTGACAAGATGGCCTTGTAGGAGCCTTTATTTTAAATGTATTCAATTTCCCCCATGGC
>JZKD02S1733542.1:636300-667960 GCA_000966675.3 Picea glauca | reverse complement strand
ACATGGGCTTGAATTTTCCTGCCCCCAGGGGGTCCTTATCTTGGTCATAGACCAAGACAAGGTCGCCTTCAGTGAAAATCTGAGGACGAACGAACCTATCATACTGACACTTGACCTTATGTTTGTAAGCCTCGTTGGCCAGGGCCACATCACGATGCTTCTCATTGAGTTGTTCCAGGTAGAATAACCGCGCTTCAAGGGGAGAAGTGTCTAGCAACAATTGTACTGCCAACTTTAGAGACGGGATCTGACATTCGATAGGAAAGACTGCCTCCAGCCGATAAATGAGTTGGAAAGGTGAGAAACTAATTGCAGTCTTAACAAATGTTCGGTAAGCCCATAATGCCAAGTATAACATCAAATGCCAATTTGACCTGGCTGAGTTGATCGTTCGCTATAGAGTGGTCTTAAAAGTTTTGTTCACATCTTCCACTTGACCATTTTCTTGGGGGTAGTAGGGTGGCAAATGTTCCTGCCATAACCCAAGATTCGATGTTAACTCGATCATCATCTTTTTTTGAAAGTGACTGCCATGGTCAGTGATAATTTCCCTTGGGACACTGAACCTTGCTATTATCTGGTTGAATAAAAAGAGAGTTGCAGTCTCTCCATCATATTTAAATGTTGGCATAGCTTTGACCAACTTCATGAAGTAGTCTATGGCTACGATGATGTAATGGTGCCCCCTTTTTGAAGGAGGGTTTCATGTAGGATAATCAATCGCCCACTTGGTGAAGGGACCAACTTTGATGACAGGAAACATGGGAGCAGGATGTGTCCTCATCTTCCAAGAGAATATTTGGCACAGGTGGCACTTCTTGACTGATTCAATACAATATTTGATTATTGTCGACTAGAAGTAACCTACTTGTAGAATATTTTGGGCTATTGCCAACCCAGACAAATGACCTCCATAGGCTCCGGTATGGAAATCGTTAAGCATGATAACTGCTTCTTCGTGAGTGAGACATCGGTGTAGGATGCAGTCTATGCCTCTCTGATACAATGTATCATCGAGTATGAGATAATTCTTAGCCTGATGGCGTATGCGTCGACGCTCATCACGAGAAGAATAGGTGGGGCACTTCAAATTCTGGAGATAGATAAGTATATAACCATACTAGGGACCCGAAGAGGTGATCAAAAACATATCTCATATGATAGGTGACTCTTCGGACACAAGATCCCCTGACTCAACTGAAAGTTCTGAAATAAGTTCTGCAAAGACCAGTGACTTTTTCGATTTCTCTGAAATGAAATCTAAGTCAAACTGCTGGAGGAAGACTATCCATCTACTGATATTTCTTCCTATTACCCATCGTGTCAACATGTACTGAAATGGATTCACAATAGAAATGATGGTGGTCTTGCGAAACAGAACATAATGAAGGAACCGTTGAATAGCATGGACTGCTGCCAACACAAGTTTTTTGATATGGGAATAATTGATTTCCAGTCCTACGAGGCCTCGACTCATGTAATAGATGACATATTCTGAGAACAAGTCATTTTCCTGAACTAAGACCATGCCAATGGTTGACTCTGCTACAACTAGATATAATAATAAATCCTTGTTATAGTTAGGTGGTCGGAGCAGAGGGGCAGTTGTGAGGGCATGTTTCAATGCCACGAAAGAGCGGTGAGTAGCATCGTCCCAATAAAAAGGAATTCCTTTCTTAAGTAAGCGCATAAATCCCTTGGTGATCTCGGCATAGTTAGCGATGAAGTGTCTTAAAAAACTCGCCTTGCCCTGTAGACTCTAGAGTTGAAGGATTATGTGTGGGGGGGGGAACTGAATTATTGCCTTAACCTTGAGAGGATCAACCATGATCCCTATTGTTGACACTATGAAACCTAAAAAATGTCATAATGTTACGCAAAAGCTGCACTTGTTTGGATTCAAGCGAATCTGGAAGTAGTGACAATGCTCAAAGATAAGTCATAGGTGTGTGGGATGATCTGTTCTCTTGTGAGATCAAGATGATAAATCATCTAAATAGGCCTCAACTATATGATTGAGGTCATGGAAAGAAAAATACATGGCCCACTAAAAGGTCACTCCAACATTTTTGAGACCAAAAGGCATCTTACGATACGCCAATGTACCCCATGGACAGATAAATGTTGTTTTGTGCTGGTCTTCAGGTTTGATTTGTATTTGGTTATATTCCAAAAAACCATCCATGAAAGAGAAGGCCTCGCAACTCACACACTCATCAATTATCTGGTCGATGAATGTTGTGGGAATATTATCTTTGGGATAGGCCTTGTTCAAATCATGGAAGTCTGTACATACACGAATTGTGCCTTGTTTTTTATTGACCGGTATGGGGTTTGACACCCATTGGGTCAAATGTATAGGATATATAGATAGGTCATATATGGAGAAATACAATTGATCAATGGTCACAATCCAGTCCTCATGTGGAAACAACAAGACTCAGAAAACTGTAGCAACCACTGCTTGCATGGAATAAGTCCAACTCCTTCCTAACGAAATATTGTAGTCGAGGGATGAATCGACTACCTCTACCTCAATGCACATGGTCTTCCCTCCCAATTGCATGGGAAAAGAGGGAATGATACCATGTGGTTGGAATGAACAACCGTCGAAAGCAGTGAGAAGAGTAGGCGACGAAGACAAAACAGGCTGGCCAATGGCCTTCCAACATGCCAATGACATGACGCATGTTGAGGCACCCTCATCAACCACTGTGTGGAAAATATTTTGAGTAAAAATTTTCATGGGGTGAGCCACTACTATCTGAAACTCTATGTGGTAAGGCAGACGAGGTTTTAATTCGGTTGTATCTAACATGATGGTACCCAGATTACAACTCTTGGTAGATCCTAGAGAGGTTAACAAAGATTTCCTCTAGGAAGGGAAACTTTGGAGGACCTCCAAAGTGGACATCACACAAGGGGTTTGAGACAAATCTTCCACCATAGAATAGTTCTGGGCAGCCCTTGCATTTGGGTTGTGAGAATAGTTTTTGAATGCGTGTCATTGTTTCGCCCAAATTCTTCTCAATATGTAGAGCAAGAGATGGGAGTTCAACTTCTTTGCCCTTCTCAGAAGTTCTTGGTTTACTGTAGTCATGCGCTCTAGTGGATATGAAAGCATCACCCTTCATCATATATACATTCACGTATGCAGGATTGTTCGAATATGGAGAGGGTCCTTGACTGCCCCCTTCTACACTTATAGAGGCTTGGGTTAGGTTTTGTCCATGTTGAAATGGATTTGTTAACACAACAGGCTATTTTTGTGTCACAAACTTTTGGGCCTCTGCAAGCCGAGGACATAGGTGGGTTGGGTGGTATTCCACACACAGGTTTCATGGATACCTTGCCTTTAGTTTCTCAGTGTTTCCCCCGCTAGCATTATCAGTGGGTTTCTTATCCCCCTTACCCTTCTTTCATTGTTTTTTCTTTCCTTTAGGCTACTGGGTGGCCTTTGGATTTTTCGATTGCACTATGTGTACATCCGATGTTTTAGTAGGAGGAGGAGCCAAAAAAGTAGTTTGGCTGGCCATTTTGTGTTGTATAGAAAATTGTTGCAACTTCTTCATCAGTTTCTTAATGGGCTTTGTTTGTGCTGAACCAACAATACCATTGGCATGTGGTCTAGCTCTTTGCCTGGTTTTATCAAGTATTGAGTGTGGTGCATCTGGAAAGATCTCGTATAATAAACTAGATTGAGAATAGATGAGCTTAATATGTTGAGCTCTCATGATAGCCTCTTCTTCAGAGAACACTCTTGAAGTCACGACATCTTTGGATAACTGCGGGACCAAAGAATTAAGGAACCACTCGAGCAAGAATGCTGGTGGGACTGGTACCTTAAATAAAATCTTTCAACGTCTCCATTCTCATATGTGATTAGAGATATGGTATTCTTTTGTCTATGAGAAATTGGCCAGCAATTCTGTGCCAACATCGTATCTCACAAGTAATTGGAAATGATTTAGGAAGGCCATTGCCAATTCGTCGATGGAAGAATATTTTGAGCGGTCGAGCTCAATGTACCATTTCATGGCACTCCCAATGAGAGTACGTTGAAACAATCACAATTGTATGGAGTCATATTTCAAAGAGTTAGATGAGCACCAAAGGTGGAAGGTGGTCACATGATCGCTTGGATCTTCGTTAGGCTTGGCTTCGAACTTTGGTATGTCTGAAGGAAACTTCATCGACATAGGAGGCTAACATGGATCATGACAGATAGGGTCATTCAACAACCTTGTCGTGTCTGGAAAATGCAAGTTTGCTAGGAAAGGTAGTTTGGGTTGTTGGTGATAACCTTAGAAAAAGGGGCCTAGAGTTTGATTGGCACCAGGTTGCCAGAAAAAGTTCGGTTGTTGGCTTGGGTTTTGGTAAAAACCATGGCCATGGATAGCGTATGGGTTCTGCATGTGAGGAGACATCATTGGATGATTCCCAAAAGAGGATGTAGATGGATGGGCGTGCATTACATTTGGAGGACTTTGGGAAGGGTTGCCCCATGTCAATCTCGTGGGGATAGGCATAGTACCTTGTCCGAGGTTCCATTGACTATGGAAAGAATTTCCCTAGATTGGCATTCCTGATGAAGGAAGGGATCCCTACCAAGAATTCCAAGGTCCTGATGTGGAAGAAGTTCTTGGGTTTTCCCCCTGTGCAGGAATAGTACCCTGCATAAGAATAGGTTGTCCGAAACCGGGGTTGCCCCCAGTCAAGAAAGTAGCTGACGAAAAGGCGTTTCTACAAAATTCACAGAACAAAGAAAATGGTGTCGAACCTACTGGCATATTATGCAAAGGTGGTCCTTGCCTCCCTGCTCTAAGTAAACTATGGTGTGCAGGTGGCCTGGTGGATTGTTGATGCGTGCCATTGAGTGAAGGGGATGAAGGAGGTATATGACATCCCCCATAAGGGAAAGCATTAAAGTGAGAAGGAGTGCCCCCCATGAGTCCTTGCAGAGGAGTGTTAGAGCTCCCTGCCCCCAGAGCTAAAGTCTTTGAAGTGGAGTAGGAAAGTACATGACTTGTACCTGAACTAGGCATCCCATACGAGAATGGAGGACCTGTCACACTTGGTGGGAAAGGGGTTGTGGCCGCTACCATAGACGAGATCATACCATTGTTGGAGGTAGAGGTGGCCGAGACCATGGTGGCTCAGATAGGTGACGGTGGGTTAGGAGGTGGAAAGTCTCCTGTGGTGACAATCGTAGTGGGAATTGAAGAATTCCCAGAAGGAGTAACAACATTTGCTTCCATTGTTGTGTGCAACACTATCTGGCACTCGTAAGCGTGAATCGGTATGATGCTGTGTGCCAAAATATCATTGGGTGAGATTTCATATGGACCAAGAGCTTTCATTCCAAAGTCTAAAACAGTTGATTCCTCCGGATGTTGGTCGGGCACAATTTCTTGTGACCCGGTCGCTTCAAAAGACCCTTTTTGGTCTAGCTTTCGCCTTAGTGGCGGTGGGGGTGGCTTCAGTGTAACTGGTGGTAGGCCCTGAATCCTTCATGACCAGAGGAGCTCATGATCCTCCACTATGTGAGAAGATAAAATACACTCTAGGGAAATCTAACCGTTCAAAAAACAACACACACTAAAAAGTCCCTACAAGATAGTACAAGAAAACACTAAACTAATTGGAAGAACAGTTACAACAACCAACACTAGAGAAAATTACTGGTGCAAGTGAAACTCGAACATAGAAGCACCCTCCAGGTATACTCTACAAAGAGTGGCCCGATGTCCATCCTAGGTACCGTGGTATACCCCCGCAGTCACCTGTGTATGTCCCTAAAAAGATAGGCAACTAGGTTGCCAGAGCCCGAACAGTCACCAGGCGGGTACAGTCAAAAGTTGGTTAGAAAACAATGAGCAGGGTATCGAGCCTGAAACCTGTCAAGGCTATCGAAATCAAATGGTCTGGAAGACAACTGAGGACCTCGAACGGATTCAATACCCACAAAGACCCGTGGCAAATGCAATCGATGGAATCCCAAAACAAGCCCTCTATATGTGTTCTCCACTATGATTGGTCCATCTTTGGAGGGTTGCAACCTTTCTGCACGTGACCTTGTGTTTATCCCTATGTTAGAGGGGGGTCCCAGATAACTTTCATGATACTGAACTTTGACACTCCCTAACTCAGATTCCAATGTTTGATTTTAATGGCCTTGAAGAGTTTCCTCTCCAACCTAATTCAAGGCCCTAACCCTAAACTAGTTGGTTGACCCTACAAACATAAGAAGTCTAATAAATTTTAGATTTAGCATTAATTTTATGGCTTGTCTTACATCAAAGGCTATGAAAGTGAAACTAGTGATGTTTGAAAGATGAAAGTAAAATAAACAGAAAGCTTGGAAACAAAAACTTTTCTTTGAACAACTTTTCAAACTTTAAAATTTTTCTATTATCTTTGAACAACAAACTCAAAGCAGGATTTCACTCAACTACGAGTTACTTATGATCTAAGTAAAATGTCAAGAACTTATGAAAGAAAAGACTTTTCCCTGGTTACTAATGCAAAACAACACTTTTTAACCAATCAAAGAAATAAAAGTTTTTTTTTTTATTTGAATGCTCATAAAGAAAAAAAGAAAAAATACCAACAAGTCAAAACCAAGAAAAAATTTCTGGCCTAAGCGCAGATCACAAAGAGTCATGTCAAAAATCACACACAAGCAAATTTTAAAAACTGCACTCTCACACTTGTCTAAAAACCCTATAATAGAAAATTTTGAGGAAAAACTTCTAAACGAAAAAGAAAGTTATTGATGTGATCAAACCTAAGTTACTGATCGCTATGACAGAGACCCAAAAACTTGATAGGTATATATCTTGTCAAAGTAAAGGATGACTGCCTCACCTCCAACAAAACTTCTCTTCAAGAACACCACTGACAATTCAACGACAAGCATGTGCACGTGAGTTGCGTAAAGTTAGAGGGTGTGTACATGCATGCTGGCCTTATACAGGCCGCATGTATCCCTAACTCTGAGACAAAAACAAAAATCCAAGCAAGCCATCCTAGGCAAAGATTACTGGTACTGAAAACCAGAATCTCTTGAAGACTCAACCACTTACTTTAACAAAAAAAGAAAACAAATCAAGGAAAAATTCATAGAAAAAACTAGTTTAAGGTGAAACCTAAGCTATAGACTGCAAGCAACAAAGACTAGAAAAAGTTCTAGAAAAACTCTGATAAGGACTACCTTTGACAGGGAAGAGGATGGCTGCCTCTTTAAAAGCAATTTTCTAGAATCTACATGTGACTGTCACTTCCTCAGCTAGCGTGTACACGCGGGCTGCGAGAATGCAGGGCATGGGTACACGTGTGAAAACCTTATACAGGTTGTGTGTACCTCTATGGGTCTTGAAAAAAAAATACAGTCAAGAAAAGAAACAGAGATAACTGGTATGGAAGACGAGAATCTTTGTTAGCTCAAAATTTTGTAGAAACTTTAAAAATAGGAAAATGAAACCAATTCTTAAAAATACCCAAAAATATCCCCAGGAACCCTAGAGACTTTCCCAGTATGGTCGCCAATTCTATTGTGAGTGGGAAATTCCTTTATGGACTAGCACTTAGGGTTAGATTATGCATGCAGAAAAGACCTAAAGATCTCTACTTTCTACCATCGTCCCAGACCTAATCCCCATTATTCTTAAGCAAATACATAGTTAAATGAGCATACCTTATTACAGGAATTTGATGTAGATCCCTCCTTATGCTTGATCATTTTTTGATTGCAGCTCTCCTCCCAAGGCTGACCTGCATTCACATAAAACAAACAACAACTCTGCATGCATTTGATCTATAGATTAATGGGTTGGAGATTTCAATAAACAAGTATACAATAAATCATAAAAACCTCATATGGTGGGACAGGAAAAGTATCTCTTTATTATTAACTTCAACAAATCAACTTACAATGATGAAGTCGGTCGTTGCTCCACAAACCTGGTCCTGGGCTCCTCTTCTACTATCCTCCAACTTCTTTTCTCTGTATCTCTTTGCACAAGGAAGGATAAAGGGTTGGGACAAAGGGAATATGCAACTGGGTATAGTCTCTTTACTATGATTCTCCTCCTCCAAATGGGACCCCTAACCCTTCTTTTATAGGCTAGAAGAAGTTAGGTATTTTGGAGAACCCTCAACCATGCATGGCTGGAAGGTTCAACTAACTCACCCAAAGCTATGTGTTCCATCGATAACTTTCCTTTTTTCGTGCTTTTGTAGGTACATGTGGCCTGTTTTGTGTCAGTGAGCATGTACACGCATGCAGTAATAGAGAAGGGCACGTGGTCCTTTATAAAAAAATTTGTTAAGAAGAGATGTTCAGAAGTGTTTTGGAAAGGAATTTGAGATGGCTTGATGCCAAGTAAGCTTGTATGGTGCAAATTAGGGTTATAACAGGAAGCAAGCCAAGCAGTTTTTGAAAACATCACAAGTCACTCTTACGGTCACCCTTGAACATGACACTTTGTCTTTGCATATATTTTAATCCATTGAACCTATGCATTGAACCAATCCTTTGAGTTTCTTTACTCCTTTGGGTCACCTAACAAAATTCATAGTATCCACTATATTATCATGTTTTGGTCCATGTCATGTTTCTTCTGTTGTGCCTTAGTGTTCAAGCAGAGTATCTTCCTCGAGAGTCAACCATAAAAAAATTCTTGTTTCAATACTCGTGTCAGTCCATGTTCATTTTATCCACCAATTTACATCTCTGTGTTAGTTTCATGTCATTGATGGAGGATACATAAAGGCCCTCCTTCGACGAGTTTGTTCCTATCGACTTCATCACATTATCAAAGAATTAGACGTAGAAACCAATTAGTACCTTGGGACCTGCATGCCTCAAATGGAAGGCCTCCTCGCTTCCGACAGTTGGTTTACATCATTGACCTCTGATCGGATGATTCCATGGATGTTCAAATTCATCTCATCTATTCACATTCACTGGAATGTACTAGGGTAACTTGGGAATCATTGACATCAATGGTGAATTCCCTCACACTTCTTAATGATTTACCTCATTGACCGGTAATCAAGTGGTTTATTCCATGTTTGACATTAGGACATCTATTCACATGGTTATATTTGTACTACATTAGGATCGGTAAGAATACCCTGGGTTAAGTAATCAATATGATATGTACTTTACCCAGGTTGCGACAGAGTTTCTCTTGAATATTGACACATATATTGTCACATAGATCCACTTTGTATTGGTCTGTGGCTATGTCTTTTCATCTCGTAGATCCACTGTGTATTTTTCGTGGCTATGATCAGTTCATGTCATGGAAGTATATATCCACATTGTATCTTCAGTGGCTATACCTTTTTGTTAATACAATTATGGATCCACAGTGTATCTTATGGTGACCATACCTTGCAAGTATTTATCACCCAAGCATAGGTATGTCTGGCTTGGGTTTGAAACATATCATAATATCTATTGGATGGTTGTGTGCAGCTTCTGTTAGGTTCTTCGATTCCATACCCTTTCTCGAAAAATTCTACAAAGTACTTCAGTCATCAATTTTCGTCTTCTAACTTCATGCTTTGGGGGGAAATCTGTTACACATCAAAATTACTCACTTCAATGATGACCTACTGTCTTCATTACAAGTGTCTCAAGTGTCACACTTTGGTCACAAATGTTGCAAGTGTAACAAACATCATACTGTCATCTTGCCTATGTCTTGTCTCAAACCAAATTACAAAGAACACATGAAGACACCCTCAGAGACTAGTTAAAGAAGGAGAAATCATTTGACAAAGAGTACAAAGCCTTTTCCTTGAGAAAAAAAAACTTTAAAATCAATTTTGAAGGGAAATACTCCCTTACTCACTAGAAAGGAGTGCTAGCACTCCTTTCCCTCTTTTGGGGGAGCGTTGTAGCACTTTGTGCCCCATTCTGGGGGAGCGCTAGGATATTTTGAGGAAATATTGGGTAGCGCTCCCCTACCCACTAGAAGGGAGTTATAGTGCTCCTTTCCCTCCTTTGTGGGAGCGTTGTAGCACTCTTTGCACCATTCTGGGGGAGTGTTATGCCATTGAGAAAATTAGGGGAAGATCCCCCTTATCTCTAAAATCAGTTGAGTTTGAATCTGAGGTCAAGGATGGATATTAGGGAGGATCCACAACTGATGGAGAAAGATCCTTAACCTATCCCAAGAATATCTAAGGTGGTTAGGCCTCTCCAAGCTTATATAAGGAGGCCTTCTCATGGTGAAGGAGATAGAGGTTTTAGAGAGACCAAACTTATGATCTCATGAGAAGTGGTATTAGGGACATGGAAGACATCAAACTTATGATATCATAAGGGATAATAATCATTGAAATCATAGTCATTTTGATTGTGGATCATTTGAGAAAGGGGTTGGACAAGCAAATCTGGAAGAGGTTGTTGTAGCTTCATCAAAGATATGTAAGTATCTCTATTGAGTTCTCATTAATACTTGTGCTTGGTCTGTTTCCTTCAAGATTGTGTATACCTACTTGAACTTGTATTTAATGGATATATCTAGTTTCAAACTAATCATAGTACAATAGGAAGCATTCTTTTTCTTTGATTGGATTATAGGACTTGTTGAATATCTTGAGGATCAGAGCTCAACTTGGACTGGGTGAGGAAAAACATCATAAAAAAGGTACATCTTCTTCCTCTTATCTATATATTAGCTTAGCTAGGTTTAAAGGGATGTCATTTACCAATTTATCACCTTTTTGTCTTGATCTTAGAGATTTAGGGTCCAAGAGGGAATCCATCTGTCCATAGGGGGATTTTCCTCTAACAATAATCTTTTGACATTTGTCTAATGCTCCATTCTAGGTTTCAACATGTATCTTCTACACACTCCCACTGCAAGGGAAATGTTTGGTCAAGTGCAGACCATTGCATACATTATACTACCAACAACAATTTCATAGGGAACACATGCAATGTCCTCTATTTCTTCTCGTGTCTTTGGAAACTTTTCAACAATTAGCCTTGCTCCCATAGGAATTGGCACCTTCACCATTTTGCAATCCTGAATGTTGAAACGTTTCAAAATTGTTTCAATATACTTCATCTGGTTCAACTAGAGCTTTCTAGTTGATCGATCTCTCTTAATATCCATTCCTAGAATGAAGTTAGCTACATCGATATCCTTCATGTCAAACTTGGAGGATAGCTTCTTCTTCACCTCCTTTACTGCATCCATGTATTTTCCAATCAGCAACACTTCATTGACATACAAATCTACATATATGAAACACCCACCTTCTTCTTTGGTATATATGCAGTGACCAAATTTGCTTTTCACAAACCCAAAACTAAGGATGTATGTATCGAAATTTTGGTACTAGATCCTTGGTGATTTGTTTAGACAATAAAGAGATCTTTTCAGTTTACACACCAAATATTTATTTCCCTTCACTAAAAATCCTTTAGGTTGTTTCATGTAGATTTGTTCTTCCAGGTCCCCATGTAGGAGCGTTTTCTTCACATCCATCTGTTCTATTTCCAAATTGAATGTTGCAGCTAGAGATATTAGTACTCTAATGGAAGTTAATTTTTTAATAGGGGAAAAAATATCACTGAAGTCAACTCCTTCAACTTGGGAATATCCTTTATCTACCAATAAACATTTGAATTTCTCCACTTGAATCACTGCATTCATCTTCTTCATGAATACCCAATTTCTACCAACATGTTTTCTTCCACTAGAAAACTTGACTAAGTCCCATGTCTCATTCTTGTGAAAGGATTCCATCTCTTCGACCATGGCATCCTTCCAAAGTTTTCCCTCTGCTGAGTGGAGTTCCTCCATGAAAAACTTGGGCTCATCATCGATGGTATTTAACACGAATTTGGAATGGAATTCGGGAGGACTATGTCTTTTGAATAGTTTTCTTACTCTTTCTCACCTCCTTACAATCAGAGTCAGTTGTTCCACCTCTTCCTATGATTTAGTAAAATCATCTGAATCATATTCTTCATTCCTCATTTCAAACCACATCATCTTAGGATTATTATTGGTATAAACAATTTCCTCATGCTCAGACTTACTTCCAACTTCCTTGAAGACCACATCTCAACTATACATTGTTTTCCTATATGCGGGATCCTAGAGATTCTATCCTTTCATTCCTTCTTTGTATCCAATGAAAATACATTTGAATTCCTTCTTGTCCATCTCTCTCCTCTTTTCCTTGGGAACATGCGCAAATTCATCACAGCCAAATGATTTGAGATGTGAAACCGAAGGCTTCTTACCCAAACATACCTCATGTGGATTAGTGTCGACTAACACCAATGAAGGAGACATATTCAATAGATATTTTGCAGTGTAGACTACCTCTTCCCAAAATTCTTGTGTGGGTCCAACACCATTGAGCATGCTCCTTTCCTTTTCCATCAATGTTTTGTTCATTGTCTCGGAAACTCCATTTTGTTTTTGGGTATACGGTGTGTTAGTTTGGCATGCTATGCCACATTTCTTGCAGAACTAATCAAATTATTTTCCACAAAATTCACCACCGTTGTCAATTTTCAGCACCTTAATCTTTTTATCTATCTGGTTTTCTACAAGATATTTAAACTCTTTGAATTTCTCTAAAGCCTTTGATTTCTTCCTTAGGAAATATATCCACGTCTTCCTGGAAAACTCATCTATGAAGGAGACATAATACAGGGATCCCCCAAGTTAAGGAAATGTAATAGGGATAAACACATTCCTATGAACTAGCTCCAGAATCCCATTTTCCCTTGTTTCTCTATATGGGAACCTCAACTGACCTTTTTTTCCATATATACAATGTTCACAAAAGTTGACTTCTAAATTAAATTCAGGAAATTCTTCGACCATACATTTTTATGCATGGATCGAAGTCCTTTTTCTCCAATTTGGTTACACATTATTTTGGTCACCCCAATGATCCATTGACAAACATGTGTTCATGTTCCCAAAAAGAGTCCTTTTCCATGAGGAAAGTGATTAACTTTATCTTCTCAAAAACCTTATTAAGGAAGGTCGTCACAGGCTACAAAATGCACAAGGTGTGATGATGCCTGATCGGCGCCCCCTGCTCTAGAGTTGGACTACAACACCTTCGCAGGCTGCACTATAGCTAGGGTGTGATGATGTCAAAATCCAAGGAAAAGTCAAACTTCACGAAAGGTATAGAAGGAGATATTTTAGAAGATGAGGTGGCCTCTAAATGGTTTGTATCTTACTCACTTCTCTGATTTGGTGGGATCATCCTAATCTCTTCAACCATCTCTCTTTCCCCTATATAAAGAGGGATCTCTCATGGAAAAGACTAAGGTTGAACAAGATAAGAATTGGATGAGGAATTCTACTCCAACTCATACTTGAGAGCTTCATTTCAGTTAATCAAGTCATTGTGGATCTTCTTCATTCAAGGTTGGAGAAAGTGTGTGTGTTGGAGAAAAGGGCCATTGAAAGGGGACATTGTGACATAAAGGCTTTGGTTGTAATCTCCACTTTCATTTTAATATGATACAGTGATATGTTTCTTTCCCATAAAACTTGTCTTGTTTTATTTTATGATTCCTTGATCACATACATAGGTTCTTGTTGAGTTCATTGTGTTTCTTTCACTTTGGTTGGCATGTGTTCCATTGCAGATATAATATCATAGGAGCACCGGAGTGGAGCTAGAATGGAAATGAAAAGAGGAAATGACATTTAAATGGTATGTTGTCCATCTCTTATTAACTAGTAAACTCAATAGTTAGAGCTTAAGGAAATCATCATATTATGTTATGTTTTGTTCTAGATCTGGGTGGATTTAAGGAGATCTATTTATGTTTGCATTTACCAATTAATCCCATAACAAAATTGGCAACCATACCAGAGATACGACTTCGTTTTGATTTTTTGCTTCCCATTTTCTTTTAGCCTGTCTTCTTCTGATTAAATTCACTCTCTGAGTATGTGGGTGATCCATCTCGACTCGCTAGGTCTGGAAGTTCAATTATGTTTTTTGTCTTTCTCCCATTTTTTCCTCATTTACAGAGATTGTCACTCTACACCATATTGGCATCCTATGACGACCCTCATAAGTCACATCCTACTTGGCCAGTCTAGTGCGATGACATTGCAATGTGCTCTGCTAGTAGTCTGCGATGACCTTTTCTCATCGCACTGTGTACCATACCCAGCCTACGATGACTCCTATAGAATTTGTTGGAGTGAGTCAATTTGTCTTTTTCACCCAGTTTTGCCTTAGTTTCTTGGGGTGGAATTATGATTCCCATGTTTGATTGATCTCCAATTTTAAAGCTTGCTCTTGATTGGTTTTCAGTGATTGAAAGTCTTTCTTTTCATTTTACAAGTTTTTTGCTTTTTATCATTGTCTCTAGGATATAATATTAGATCCTGATCTGGGTGCTTGTTTGACAAAGGGTCTTTGGTTTGTTTCAAGTTTTGGATTGATTTTACTTTCTAGATTTTTTGTTCATTAAGAAACACTTTTTACTTGCATATGAAAAAATGTTTTCTTATCTTTTTCATTTTTTTCTATATTACAAGTTCCATTTGGGAATTGTGTTGAGAATATCTTGATTTTCTTGGATTACATTTTCTTTTCATCATCACATCTCTGAGTTTGTTTTGAAAATCAAGAACTGAATTCATTTATTATTTTTAGTAATATTTCATAAGAAATTTTTTACATTCGAAATATTTGTTAAAGAGAATAATCAAAAAATTTTGTAGTTCATGCTTATTTGTAATTGTGCTCATTTGAAATTAAGAAATTGTAATTCATAGATTTTTGTACTTCAAAATAATACCTTCTCCCTACTGTAATTAGAGTTCATTGAATTGAAAAATTTCACATTCGTCTCTTTTTTCATTTTATTGGGTCAAGGTCACAACATCAACAGTTTCATCTTCATATCGATTTTGAGTAAACAACAACCTCTAAAATACAATGTAAATTTAAAATTTATCAGCAACTTTCATTTTCTAGGGATTCTTTTCACCAACACTAACTATGATAGCACCTTGGAATAGGTTGTAAGGAACACTCTCCAAAGAAACAAAACAAAACATAGCATCTTGTGATAGGGAGAGTTCAAATCCAATTTCTACATTTTGTCTTGGGAAGCCCTTCTAACACAGGGGTCATTCATGAGGTCACATTGGGACTGGAAAAGTTACTCACCCTGCTTTGTTGGTCTCGGTGTAGAGATTGTGCATATTATTGGGGGTCACTTGGAGGTATACCCACGATTATGTGTGGGAGCCTCTTGAGTTTATTTTGGGATAGATACCCTACCTTTGCGCATGGATCGGATTGTTGACTGCTTCCCCAAGCATCATTGTTGTAGTTGGTTACCTTAGTAGCCTATCTCTCTAGATTCTTTACATGAGGTGACTGTGGAGGGGAAAGTCTTTACGGTACCTGGAATCTACATTGGCCAAACTCACTCAGGATCCTTGGAGGGTATACCCATGATTATGTGTGGGAGCTTGCACCAGGGTGTAATTCCATTAAGTAGGTCATCAACATAAATTTTCCTCCCACTTATCCCAACCCCTTCTTGTCTTGATCTCACGACATTGGATTTCATCACCAACTAATGACTTTGAAATAATAAGGTTGGTTTCCTTGGTTTGATTTCTAGATTTTATTAGCAAGTGTTGTTTGTTTTCTCTAGTTGGTCATATATTTTTTTTATTCTTTACTTGGTTCAACCCACATCGGCCTTCTTCGTTCAAGTAGGATGCAAGGGCTAGCCCCAAAAGATCTAGAAGGTTACCTCCCTTTGCTTCCTAAATCACCAGAAGGATTTCCTGAGGGAGTAGTCATTAATGAAGTAGCTTTTGAAGTTGGAAGCAAACACTCCTTAGAAGGATTCATAATTATTTCAGATTATTTAGAATCATTCAGACTCCCTATCAATCTAGTATTGAGTGTTGTAGGAGATCCATGTATGCTCCGGATGAACTCATAAGGAGAACTCGTTGTTGAAATTTTTTTTGAAGTATCTAATGGACCTAATGCTGGGTCTAGAGTATAGGATCCACTTTTTCAAAGTGAATCATTTAGTACCCCGTCTCACACTATTGAAACTTTTAATCCTAGTTTCGTCCCTTTGAAAGTACGAGATCTTTATGGAAACCTAGGAGCGAGTCCTGATCAACCTATGGCATCACAAATTACCGAGATGTTTTTTACCTATATGTTACCTTTAGACCATTTTACTAGTATTACCAGTAGCATCACCCTCGTTTCAGACCAATTGTTGGTTGGTTCTCACTCAAATATTCCTCTTGAGATTTCCCATTCTACTATGGTCCCACAATCTACAACTATTTCTACCAAAAATGTGGTTATCACTCAAGCTCCTATTGGAACACCACTTCCAACTACACCAAATCCATCACTTCCCCCTAGGTATAACACTTTGAATCCTTCCATTTCTATCCCTACCCAAAATCCACCTGGAGGGTCTGGAATCTTTGTTCCTCCTAGGTATAATGCTGCAAGTTAGTTTTTTTTTACACCTACTCAGGTTCTCTTCAAAGGCCCTTACATTCCTCCTCTGCCTTCGTTAGGAGGATCTAACCATTCTGGCCCTAATGGCCCCAATCCATTTGGGGGCACCAGTCATTCTATTGCTTTTGGTTTCCAGATTCCTTTTGGAGGTCAACCTCAAGCTGGGGGGAAACCTCAATTTCGGGGACAACCCCAGATTAGGGGAAAACCTCAACTTGGGGGGAAACCTCAAGTTGGATTCTATAACCGAATTTATGGACCACATGTACCTATGTTGCAATCTCAACCTTGGAATCTTCCTTTCCAAGGAAATGTGCAACCATTTGGGGGGAAACATCCTCAAGTTAATTCTTTTGTACCCCATAACCTCGGTCAACCGTATTGAGGTTCTTTGGATCCCACTTGGGGTAAAAAATTTCAATATAATGTTCCTTTCCAAGGAAACATACCTAATCAACCCAACCCTGTGGGCTATCTACCTCAAAATCCTCCACAATTGAATCTTTCAGGAATGTCTAATTATATGTAGACTTCTTATGGTCCTACTGGTATACCTAAGGAGCTTCCCCCTCAGAACTACCAGTTTCCTCAAGTGAACAGACAGTTTCCTTTTCTGGCCACTTTGGATTTTCCTAATTTGTCTAGGACTTTGAATGATCCTATTTTACATTCTCTCTATTGGCTTTTCATACCAAACAAGTTACAGTATGACATTCCTAAGTTTAATGGTCGAGCAGGAGAAGACCTGAATAATCATGTTATGTCTTTCCATATTTTGTGTTGGTCCAACTCATTAATGGATGATTCCATAATATTATGACTTTTCCAACGAACTCTCATGGGTTCAACAACAAAATGGTACATCTAGTTACCACGATGTTTATACAATGACTTTAACACCCTAGCCATGGAATTTCTGACACATTACTAGTTTCCAATTCGATACGAGACAGGAAAAAAGATTTTGAGTTCTTTTAAACAATCCTCGTCCACTCATATTTCTGATCACATTCATGAGTGGAGGAGGAGAAGACGTTTGATCAAAATTACTCTTCCTTATCAACTATTGGCTAAGTGGTTTACCAAATCACTCATTGGACTTATTACTCATGATGCTTCCATGGGTTGTCTTGTCACTGAAGAGCATGTGATTAGTTGTTCTTAGTATCTATATATCATTTATTCACAAAAGAGAACACTTTACGATTTGATCTCTGACGCTCCTCATCCTTCCACAAATCCTACCCCATCACCTCCGACATCTTCTCATGTTATTGATGGTGTGATTTTCACCTTTCATTATGAGACCCATTCAATGCACACCAGTCACACCAATCCCAAATCTAATAATTCTATTGTACAAAATACTCATACTCCTACTCCTTCCTTCGGTAAGACTTCTGAGGTTAATTAGGTTCAATCCACACCTACCAGGAAGAACCAAAATAAAAATAATGGGAAGGGTAAGAATAAGGAGGAAAAAAATAATAATCAACAATCCGACAAAGCCAAAACGCAACCTGCTAATGATAAAGATAAATGTAAACCTTATTACCCTTTCCTTATTTGTGGTGATGATCATTACATGAAATATTGTCCATGATGTGATGAGGTTACTAAGTTCCTCCAAGTGACCAGAAATCCTCCACACCTATCATTCTATCACAACCTTTCCCTTCTCAACAGTAGGCCCAACTGGTCATTCATGACCAAGCTTCTCCTTCTACCTCATCATATGTCCTTATGTGTACTGGTGACTCTAAAAACAATGAATTTGCAGTCGCAACTCGAGTCAAATATTATTCTTCATAAAAAGAGAGATTTGATGATATACCACCTTCGTTGGTGCAACCTTCTCCCCCAAATTCACCTACAAATGGTACTATTCATCTCAAACGATCGGGTCTCGATACATTTCTTCATCCTCCTCCCAAGGGATTTGTTCAAAATTCTACGTTCAATCCTCATGCACGTGCTTCCCAAAACTATAGTATTGTAGAAGACCCTATGCAAGCACCCTCTACAATGTCAACTCTCGAAATCCTTCAAAGTTGTCCCACTTAATGGAAGGCACTGTTAAAGCCATTGGTGGAATTGATACCACAAATACCAATTTGATAATCTTCGAATTGGAAGATCACATTCCAAGGCTTCCTCCTTAGTTAGCATTTCAGATCCAAGTTGTTGTTGAAAACAAGAATATTTGTAGAACGGTTACTAATGAAGGAGCCTCGACTTGTGTTATGTCCATTACTTGTTGGAAAGCTATTAGATCTCCTGCCCTCAATGAATCACACAATACACTTAAGGCCTTCAATGGTATAGGTTTTAAACCTTATGGTGTTATTCCTTCATTTTCTATTACATTGGAAGGTAAATCAGTCAATGTCGAGGTTGAGGTATTTGATGCACCTCTTGATTATACATTTTACTTGGCCATAGTTGGATCAATTCCATGCATGCAGTTGTATCTACCCTTTTTCATGTGTTACGTTTCACAAACCAAGGAAAGGTCATTACTATCGACCAAATGGAATTATTTAATTCTGATTCTTGTACTAGCAACATTTCTTTTATCTCAAAGACACCCCTCGGTTACGAGAATGTTGGCGTGGGTCTTTTAAAAGATTCAACCTTGATGGGTACATCTCCAATCCCACCACTCGATGTTCCTCATCCTTTTGTCACTTCGATTAATATGATATCCACCACTTTTCGTGAAACCCCTAAGTCATGTGACTCATGGAAAATACCTAACCCTGGCGATTATCTTCATTACGATGACAAAATGCCTTTAAGTTTGGTCAAATCCGCTTATCAAGATATTCAATAAGCAACCCCCTCTCCTCCTTTTCTCTATGATTCATCTCCTGATCCATTCCATGTGATCTTTCCTATAGATGAGATGATCATGTTAGTCATGTATATGGAATTTACTTCATGGGATGATGGGAGTCATCATTCTTTTCTTTTCCTAGAACATGATACCATAGAGAGCTACCAACATATTTCGAATCCGTCGACCATTGTTTTTATTTCTTCCATTCCTGAGTCAACACACGATGTTTTGTACAAAGGGAACTTTAGTAACATTTCACCTACCATCCCTCTTGAAGTATCGATTAAACCCAGATTCATGGAGAATGTTCATATCAGGGCCTCATGTTCTACTAATGAGGTCCTCACGTATAAATCCTTTTTCCAATAATCTTGTGACGTTTTCGCCAGGAGTTATGAAGCAATTCCAGGTATTGATCCTGATATCATTGTGCATGATATTAATATTTAGCTGAACACCAAACCTGTTTGATAGAGACTTCACCCATTCCATCCACGTAAATCCATTCCTATCAAGCTTGAAGTTGAAAAACTTCTTAAAGTTGTCTTTGTCTTTCCTGTGGCTTTGACCGATTGGGTATCCAATCTTATTTCGCTAAATAATAAACAAGGTATGATCCACATTTGTGTAGATTATAGGGATATAAATAAAGCTTGTCCTAAGGACACTTATCCTACCCCTTTCATTGACCAGATCATTGATGAATGTGCTGTGAGTGAAATCTTCTCCTTGATGGATGGTTTCTCTGGTTATAATCAAATCAATATTTTACCAGCGGATCAACACAAGATTTCTTTTTTTTTCCCTTGGGGAACCTTTGCCTACTGGAAATTACCCTTTGGTCTCAAGAATGCTGGCACGACCTTTCAGCATGCTATGTATTACAATTTGCATGATATTAATCACATTGTGAAACCCTATCTTGACGATCTCCAGGAGAATTCCATGCATCACAAAGATCACCCGACACATTTAAGGGCCATTTTCATACATTGTCATTATTATTACATACGTTTGAACCCACACAAATGTGTTTTTTGTGTGGAGTCCAGCTGACTTCTTGGTTTAATAGTCTCTATACATGAGATTCGAGTAGAACCCTTGAAGGTTGAGGCTATTCTTAATCTACCTCCTCCTTCCACACTACACCAACTCCA
The DNA here is from genome assembly GCA_000966675.3 of Picea glauca. Lineage (NCBI taxonomy): Eukaryota > Viridiplantae > Streptophyta > Pinopsida > Pinales > Pinaceae > Picea > Picea glauca. Next base: position 647,434 of record JZKD02S1733542.1, on the reverse strand, counting down.
AATTTTTCAAGGGAAGGGAAACTTTTTGCATCGTTTCATCCCCAATTATGTTGAACTGACAAAAGGATTCACTCGGCTACTCAAGAAAGGTTACAAGTCTGTATGGGATGATACTGCAAACAAATCCTTTGAATCTTTGACACTTTCCTTAACCCATACACCATTATTGTTTCCCCTGACTATAGCCGATATTACTGCCTCTACTTAGTTTCTTCAGACTCCACCATTTCTATGGTCTTAGTCAAAGAGGATGATTCACATGATTCACATGTGATATACTATTTGAGTCAGAGTATTATGACTACCAATACCAAATACCTACATGTGGAGAAACTGGCCTTGGCAGTTGTTCAAGTTGTCCAACGTTTTCGTCACTATATCTTATTACACAGAACCACTGTCATTTCTGATTTCAACCCCATGAAACATATCCTTACTCGAAAATCGATAGGGGGAAAGTAATCCAAATGGATACTTATTCTCTAGGAGTTTGACTTGGATTTTGAACATGCTAAGTCAAAGAAATATTTGGTTTTTGTCGAACTGATATGTGACCTTCCCTCTATTGAGACAGGAAATGTGGTAGAGGATTCCTTGCCTGATGAATCCCTTTTTCTGATCAATTATGATGATGTATGGTACAGAGATATCATTATCTATCTCCAAACTAAAATTTTTTGGCCTGATATATCTAGTACATATTGTCGTCGTATACGGTATCAATCCCGTGAATACATCATCCTCGGTGATACCCTTTATCATTGCGGTATTGATTCCATTTTTTGATGATGTCTCACTTATGATGAAGATGAGAAATATTTGAATGAATGTCACTCCATATCATGTGGTGGTTATATGTATGGGTATGCCACTACCCAAAAGATCTTATGAGTGGGTTATTTATAGCCTTCTTTGTTTAAGGAATGCATTACTGCCATCCAGAAATTCCATTCTTTCCAAACTTATAATAACAAGATAAGATCTCATCCTGATCCCTTCCATCCTATAGTTTTCATTGGTCCATTCGCTAAATGGGGCATTGACTCATGATATGTAACCCTCACTCGGTCAGGGGGCACACATAAAACATTGTAGCTATGGATTATTTTAGTAAATGGGCTGAGGGGATGCCTACATTTGATAACACTAGGAAAACAACAGCATTGTTCATATTCAATCATATCATTACTAGATTTTGTGTCCCCCCAGCCATCGTTACTGATCACGGTGGTCATTTTCAAAATTTTATGATGTCTAAACTTACTGACAAGTTGGGTCTTCTCCATGAAAACTCAACCCCCTATTATCCACAGGTCAATGGCCAAGTTGAAGCAATCAACAAAGTTCTCACTACCATTCTTCGACATATTATAGGATTTCATAAGAAAAATTCACACATGATGTTGTTCTCATCATTATGGGCCTATCGAACATCCGTTAAGTATATTTGTAACACCATTGTTCCCCCCCAGCTTGTAATTAATCATAAAATAGGATTTACCATGCTAAGGCATGTGGAAAATGTAAATGTATTATTGCTTGGGTTGCCAATAATTGACTATGGGGTTGAAGCCTTGAAAGTACTGGCCATGATATCACTAGAGGAAAGAATGTGAAAACTATAAGGAAGCGTCACTATATCAAATAACCCCAAATTCCCTTGATGAGGATAATAAACCTCCTTCGGATTCCAAGGAGAGAAATCGGTTAATGAAGAAAGGACCAATGGTTGAATTATCAACCACTCCCATGAATGGAAGCATGACCAAAACTACAGAATGTCAGCCCGAAGTACCACTGGGTATGAAAGGCCAAGATGACTGGATTTTCCTTCTGACAGAAGGAATAGGATGGGTTGAGAACCATCCTGGAAGAAAGATATAAAAATGGATAACAATAATGAGTGGAACTCTCTAGTAGATGAGAAAGAGAAGGCCACGAGCTTGATATTGAGTGAGAATTTGATAAACCTCGCCGAGGCCATAACAAAGAAGGAAATATCTGAAAGTTGCAAAGAACAGAACCCAAGAATAAGATGAAACAGACAAAGAGACCATGAGAACTTCAAGAGTTCCCTAGTGATATCATAGCTTGGCACAGGGGTGGCCAGAGTGCTAAGAATGAATGTCTCTAATCCTATGGTTGGGTGAAAGGACAAATGCCCACAATTAGTTAGTTGGCTACCACCTATAATAGATAAGTAAATTGCATATCTTTTGTATTTAAGTGGTGTTGTGAATTAAAGTTGGATATCCTATGAGTGTTGCAGGGATAGATATGTTTTCTTAATGATTTATACTGTACCCCTTTTTGGTGTCTTCTTGATTGTATAATTAGGCAAGTAGGAAATTATATGATTGGGATATGTTTTATACTCGTAAATTATTGTGTCTTGTGGGGGTTTAAGCTAGAGCTAAGAATTGTGAGTTCATCGACATTGGGCATAGTTTCATGTATGCATGTCAACCCTCCTAGTCGTTCTGAGTCCCTTGTGTTATCACAATGTTGTAAAAGGGGTGTTTTTCCCTTAGGTAAGGACACCATGGTAAATTTGTGCACAAAAAGGAGATAGAAAACCCACTTTTTACATTTTATCCTAAGTTTTGGGCCTAGGCACATTGTGTTATTTTATGCATAGATCTGGGTGGTCGAGATCTCCGCGCTCAGATCTACGATGCACAATCCTAGTCAGACCCCCCCAAGTATTCTGCCTTTAACGAGGGGGGGGGGGGTCCGAGCAAGTGGTTATTTGGAATGGGCCCCACACTAATGTGGCGCCTCCTCACTATGATTGGACCCCCCCACTCAATACCTCTTACCATCTACCCCCCCTCCAAGAAAGATACTTACCACCTCCACTTACTGCCTTCGTCTCCTGTCAACACCTGTCCCCCACTCAGTATCTCTCCTCATCTGTCACATCTCCTGCCCTCTCACCACCTCTCTCTCCCTCACACATATCCTCCACTCATCGTCCTTTCGACCTATCACCATCCTGCCTTCACATTTCATCCTCTGACTTCCTGACAGATCTCCCACTCATACTCCCTATCATCTCCACCTAAGATTGTTGTCCCCACCTCATTCAACCACCGAATATTCCCCTTTCTACCAGTCACCTTCATGCCCTCTCATCTTCCAACACCCATTCACCCCTATCCCATGATACCACACCTCAGCACCCACATTCTGGCACCCATGCTTTCCTAGTCACCATTATGTCACTGCGTCTTTCTGCATGACCTCCCATCACCTCGTCGATTTCTTGTTAGCTCCACCTTCGCCCACCTACCTATCTTCCTTGCAAGCATCCATCAAATCACACATGGAAAAGGAGAGGAAACCACGTCTTCCAAGTGTAGGCGTTGACCCTACCCACTTACATCCCGATGAAACAGTTAATGAAAATAAGGAAGGTGGTTGAGACATCATCTCCTTCCATAAATAGAAGGCCAGAAAGGGACAAGTTGCAGAACCACGTTGTTGGGGATAAATATACGCACTATTAATTCCCACATTTAATTATCAACTAGGGCTCGTAAGATTCGAGGTGCAGGCATAGGAAATGCAACATCAGATTCTAGTCTAGCCTAATCTAAAGCTGAAAAAACAATCTTCAAACCCACACTACAGGAAATTAACACTAAGTATTCATCACTGGGACATAGGAATAACTTAGTGCTATAAAGGTTTATATCACGGTATTTTATGCACTCGCGGTGATGTTCGTGTGATTATTCGTGAGTAGCTTACTTAAGTTTTTTGTCCTTCAACGATTATTCCCTATAGTGGATCCACACTTAAATCCAATAAAAAAAAAACAAGCAAATGGAAATGAATTCAAATGATAGGAAATAAACTAACACTTTGGGTTGAAACCCATTACGGGAAGGTCATATCTCATGAGTTAGACCTTTAATATTCCTTTGGTGATTGACTATAAATAAGAGTGCAAGAAACAAATACAAAGTGCGAGAAATGAAAAAATACAAAGTGAGAAAATCAATATAAACTATAGAAAACAAACAAAAAGTAATGAAAGCAATTAAAGTAATCCTACAACTATTTTTTCATACACTTCAAAATCCGTTCCTCACATATATTCAATAATACAACACAAAATATATTCAAATTATACGAAATGCAAACATATTTACATGATTGTAAAAAGATACAGATTAAAATAATTATAAAGTACTTTCAAATTACATACAACATTACAATACTGCAGAATATAATGCACATCACTATAAACTTTCAAAGAGAAATTATGACACGACTCCAAGATAAATCGAAGCTTATGAAATGCCACAAAATTTGATGGATTTTTACAGATACGGCTTGGAATGGTGACATAACATAAAAATTATGAAGACATTTAATCTGCAGAAAATGATACAATGAATGAAAATTCAAAATTACAGACAGATAATACAACACAATACGATGATTGTAATATAAGGAAAATCACAACTTGAACAATGTTTGGAACATTTTTTGAATGTGTGATAAACTAAATCTATGAAACTATTTTACAATATGATTTCAGATAAACAAAAACTAGGTAAAACAATTACAGGAATGAACGAGTGAAGAACACAAGAAAATTACAATACAATCAATCTAACTATTGAATCAAATAATAGAGATTTTGCAATAATTTATCTATGCATGCATAAATGTTCAAACAATAACCTATTCAAGTTAAATAATCTATCTAATGATTAGCTACACGATCTTCAAATTCCAGGACCTTACCATTCTAGATCATGAGCCTAAATCTTACTCTAGCTGCAAATAGAAAGTTACAATCACCAAATTCTTTTATGCATAATCATTAGCGTAGCGCTGGAATGAATGTCACAGACAAGGGAACATTGCAAATAAACCCAGAATGTGGATAGCAGACAATTTTTTCTTATTATTATCTATCTGCTTGAATGAATCTGAATACATACAGAGGGCCAAATATATATAACCAGACTGAGCTCCCCTCCTTGAATGCGGCTCAACAATATTCAATAAATACAATAACCGAATGATTTCTAATATAATAAAGGATGGCTTAATAAAGAAAGAAGTTTTGACTCATTCTCATGATATAAGTTTGATAATAAAGAAAAAACTAATTTTCATAACTGTCCCACATGGCATATTTGACCTGAGTGATAATAGGCCATCACAAAATTTGGAAAAATGCACCAATTTGTTTTTTTTTTCAAATATGGACATGACAGTCATTTCTCCAAAGTTGGCGTTGAAGACCCCACGATATCTCCCATGTCCTTCTTATTTATAGAAAATTGTTTCTGGGTTTTGTAGCTGGAATATGTTTCGAAAAACCCATTAGGTGTTTTTGTAAGATATGAGTCCATATGCACTAAAAGAAAGGCGCAATATGGAAGTTTAGAATTATTCAATGATTTTTGTAGAATCATTCCCCCTAAGCTGTAGTTCCACCCGTGTGAGATGGGTGAATTTTGACACATGTGTCCGCATGTAAACATGGCTCTATTCAAAACCCATGTACCCGATTTTCCTCTTGAAACTTTCTAAAATTTTGGATTATTTCTAGTGTCGGATTGTTGTTGATGTTGGTACCGGATGACCTAGAGCATTATTGTACCGGATGGTTTCTAGAACATTCTAGTACTGGATGTGTTGAATTGCGAGTATCCTATGATATGGAGTGTGAGTACCATATGACATGGAGTGTGGGTACCGGATGACATTGCGTGTAAGTACCATATGACATGGAGTGTGGGTACCGGATGACATGGAGTGTGAGTACCAGATGACTTGTAGAACCTTCTGGTACCTGATGAATTGGAGTATTGGATGAGCGCAGTATTGGTACCAGATGAAATGAGTACTAAATTACATGGAGTATGGGTACCAGATGACATGAAGTATGGGTACCATATGATTGTGCAAGTACCGATTGACTGTAGAACCTTCTGGTACCAGATGAATTGGAGTATCGGATGACCTGCAATGCGAGTACCGGAACAAGAACAATACATGTATCAGAACATGGAAAGTGCATATACCAGAACTTGAAAAATACAAAATATGTTTCTTGGACATATAAACATAGGATTAAACCACCATCGACAAAACTATTGTATAATCATCCTTTTAATCACTAAAAATATGGAAAATTATTTATTAACAACATAGGATGAATAACAAGAGATAATGGAGGTTTATGGTGTAATTAGCGATATATTATTAATGAAATGCAGGGAGAAGGTGTAATGATGAGTGTATTTGTATGGCAAAAAGTATGACAAAACTAGAGCTCAACACACCCCCAAACCCAAGGATTTGCATGTCCTCATGCAAATAAGGTGAAGAACTTATGATACTATGCTTATAGAATTATGTGACATTGTTTCTTTTGTGTAAGTGTTGGTTCTCTTTGAATGACACTTTGTAAACTGCCACAGATTGATTTCAAAAAGAGAAACAAAATTATCATAAAAATGGAGGACAAGCAGTGGATGAGGTATCAGAGTGATGGTGAATGGTGTCCATATGGATAATGGTTTATAAAATGTTGGTGATGGTGGTCGTATGAACTTGGAAATCAATTTTAAGACCAATATTTACTTTGTGGTTCTTTTCTTGGATAGGCAACAATGACTTCATCCTCTTTGACATGACTTAAGAATGCTCTATGATGTACGAAGAGAAGACACTATAGATGTTACTTTGTATTTGTATACCACATATTTCATTTTCATTACTTGGTCTTATCATCAAAGTATAATGTTCATTACAACAAGTGGAGTGAATATGAAGGGTTTACTAAGTAGTTGTGATAATGCATAGTGGAGTGTGGAGTGGGTAATAGTGGTTATGCATCATGTTTTCTAAGTTCTTAGTAAATTAAAAAGATGTGTACCAGTTTTACCTCAAGTTACCCTTGCTTTGAATTCTAATGCATGTTGAAGTGTAAACTATGCAGAACAGGACGAAATGTCTACAAAACCGTGATGTAGGCTACTGAAATTTGAAGATGAAGTGGAGCAAGGCTATGAACTGATGGATATCTAGGAGAGAGTTGATGAATGTTGATCTATTGAGATTCCTTATGTCTCTCTCTCACCCCCAAACCCGATGGTTTGCATGTCCTCATGCAAACTCTCATTAGCACATAAAATTTCTGCAAGATGAAAGTGGACTATGTGGAACCGGTGCATGTTGACTGAAGGAGAGAAATGAAGTATGCCAAAGTTGAGAGCTGTTGAAAATATCCTGCAAAAATTACCTTCGAAAAATATTTAAATTTTTGTATTGTTGGTACAGGAACCTACTAGTTCTTGTACCAGCAGTACCGGGACAGAAAAATCTAAAAGAACTACACCAATACTATTATTATGAGAGAATAAATATACATTGATTGCATGCTTAAAGAAACAACAAAAAATTAACTGTATTCATGTTTGTAAATTTGGAAATGAAATTTATTTTAAAATATTACAAGCATAAAGGAAATTTCTAAATTACTTATTACATACGATTTATTTAATCATTTATAGTTGAATGCTCAAGAAACCATATTAACTATGATGGGGGATTTTTCCTCTAATCCTTGAATAGGAAAACATGAGGAGATAAGTGGTCTTTGATAAATGAGAAACCGATAGGAAACCAATCATCCTTGTTTAATTTCTCAAAGAATCTATGTCATTCAAGTGATATTGATAAAGTTCGCATTTGAGTTTATTAGACTCCTACACTTATGGGTACCACCTCTAGGACAATGACATCTTGGGTATGAATGATGGGGTCATAATACCATCTTACGGACATTCTCAAATGGAAATTAGATGAGGTTCATTATCCTTTTGTTCAACCATGCATGCTTCTTCTTAACGATTTACACAAGTATGTTGTTCATACAGACAAATATAGATTAGGCATAAAGAAAGACATCAAAATCAGAACCCATTTCCAACAAGCCTATTCAGTACTCAGATGGGGTAATTTTGACTCTAAGAAATATCCTTCCCAGGCAGAATTCCCCATTGCCCACAATCCTATTCAGTACCCCGATGGGTTTGCCTAGTTATACTACAGGCAGGTACCCACTGCCAACAGACCTGTTGAGTATCTTGATGGGTTAGCCTCTTACACCCATTTTCCATCAAAGGCTCTTGTCCCAATATTTACCCTTAAGATAAAATTTATAGATTTCTTTTGCGTGGGTGAATGGGGGAGCATATTTGAAAACCTTTTTACAGGATGGGATGGTATTGGGTTGGAATATATTTTATAGATTTCCCATAAAAGATTGTTCGTATGAAAAATAGACTTATGTATCGAGATTAGTCGAAATACATATCATGGTCAAACTTACTTAATGTGTGGTGGATGAGGCCATGAGAGAATGACCTAAAGGTGTCTCTAGTCCCCGAGTTCATCTTCTCCATATAAGATTGTGTTGCCTCACAAGTAGAAGTTTCATTCACTCTCATGCTACTATTTGATAATAATGCTTGAATAACAAGTTCTAGTAGGAAACTAGGATGTACAAGTTACCTATGGGTATCATTATGCAGACCTTAAATATTTTGTAATGCCATAATATTTTAAATATTAGGCTTATGAGCAACTGTTATTATTAATAGTCAAAAATATGTATGTAATAAGAAGAAGAAATATCTTAAGTTGTTTTGGTTTTTGATGTTAGATCACTAATATTATCTTCATCTAATTTCATTTATTTGAAAATAAACATGAAAAGATGTTGCATTTATTTAGAACTAGGTTAACTGACATGCAACTTTTACTCTATCCTATCTAAGAGTAAGACATTAAATTTCACGTGTAAGAATATTTCCAATCTAACCATGTGCTTAACAGGGGTAGAAATACATTCATACTCGGGTTTGAAATATAATATTTAATGTATACCAGAATACAAAGAACCAGTTGCTTTGATTATGATGTGAAGATTTGTTGAAGAAGAGAGTGGTGCTTCAATCTTGTTGTTGTCTAGAACCAATGTTCAATGCAATCTTCATGTTCTTGGTTCACTTCCTCATTTATACCACTTTGCATGTCTCCCTCTATCATGCCATGCAAATCATCTTCTTTTAGATGGTTTTTCTCCTGGATGCATACTGGATTTGACGATATGCATGTCAAGAACTCCTCGATATCAGGTTCTAATGGTGGCTCTCCATCGAATGTGGTCCATTATTCTTTAGTCTCTCCTATAGGTTGGAAAGAGTGATTACAAAAGGATTTTAGATCTTCTTGTGGATGTAGCCTTTTAGTCAAAATGTTGGGGCTAAATATACACACTATTAATTCCCACATTTAACTATCAATCGGGGCTCATAAGCTTCAAGGTGTAGGCACAGGAAATGCAGGATCAGAGTCTAGTCTAGCCTAATCTAAAGCTGAAAAAACAATCTTCAAACACACACTACAGGAAATTAACACTAAGGATTCATCACTGGGACATAGGAATAACTTAGTGCTATACATGTTTAGATCACAGTCTTTTATGCACTCGGGGTGATGTTCGTGTGATTATACGTGAGTAGCTTACTTAAGTTTTCTGTCCTTCAATGATTATTTCCTATAGTTGATCCACACCTAAATGCAATAAAAAAAAAAACAAGCAAATGGAAACGAATTCAAATGACAGGAAATAAACTAACACCTTGGGTTGAAACCCATTACGGGAAGGTCATATCTCACAAGTTAGACCTTTAATATTCCTTTGGTGATTGACTAGAAATAAGAGTGCAAGAAACAAATACAAAGTGCGATAAATGCAAAAATACAAAGTGCGAAAATCAATCTAAACTATAGAAAACAAACAAAAAGTAATGAAAGCAATTAAAGTAATCCTACAACTAGTTTTTCATACACTTCAAAATCCGTTCCTCACAGATATTCAATAATACAACACAAAATATATTCAAATTATACAAAATGCAAACATATTTACATGATTGTAAAAAGATACGGATTAAAATAATTATAAAGTACTTTCAAATTATATACAACATTACAATACTGCAGAATATAATGCACATCACTATAAACTTTCAAAGAGAAATTATGACATGACTCCAAGATAAATCGAAGGTTATGAGATGCCAAAAAATTTGATGGCTTTTTACAGATACGTCTTGGAATGGTGACATAACATAAAAATTATGAAGATATTTAATCTGCAGAAAATGATACAATGAACGAAAATTCAAAATTACAGACAGATAATACAACACAATACAATGATTGTAATATAAGGAAAATCACAACTTGAACAAAGTTTGGAACGTTTCTTGAATGTGTGATAAACTAAATCTATGAAACTATTTTACAATATGATTTCAGATAAAGAAAAACTAGGTAAAACGATTACAGGAATGAACGAGTGAAGAACACAAGAAAATTACAATACAATCAATCTAACTATTGAATCAAATAATGGAGATTTTACAATAATTTATCTATGCATGCATAAATGTTCAAACAATAACCTATTCAAGCTAAATAATCTATCTAATGATTAGCGACATGATCTTCAAATGCCTGGCCCTTGCCATTCTAGATCGTGAGCCTAAATCTTACTCCACCCGCAAACAAAAAGTTATGATCACCGAATTCTTTGATGCATAATCATTAGCGTAGCACTGGAATGAATGTGACAGACAAAGGAACATTGCAAATAAACCCAGAATTTGGATGTTATGAACATAAATATACATATATCACAGATATTCATAACATAATAATTAATAAATAATAATTATTAATATTGAAAGGTCATGTCTCAAAAGACATGACTATTGGTAAAGGGTACCCCTACGTGGGTATATAAGAAGGGCCTCATTCTCAATAGTAATCATCTATCTTATATCTTATCTTATCTTATTTACTCATATTTTGTTTGCAGTCCTATATGGATTACTTTTTTATATTCCAAGTATTTTGGATTATTTGTGCGTGACGAACTTTTTTTGTCTCATTCGGTATCAGAGCTTTGTTTTCCTAATCCTAGCCTTTGGCCAGTTCTTTATCAGACCTTGTCTGATCTAGATTTTAGCCAACTCCATCATTTCATAGTTTCTCTGAAAAAATTGGTCTTTGACCACCAATCAGACCT
>JZKD02S1733542.1:574226-608830 GCA_000966675.3 Picea glauca | reverse complement strand
CCACTCAATACCTCTTACCATCTACCCCCCCTTCTAGAACTCCACTTACCACCTCTGCTTACCTCCTTCCTCTCTCGTCAACACCTTTCCCCCACTTAGTATATCTCCTTGTTTGTGACATATTCTGCTCTCTCTCCACCTATCTCTCCCTCACACCTGTCCACCACTCATCGTCATCCAGACCTATCATTGTCCCACCTTCACATTTCATCCTCTCACCGCTCGACATATGTCCAAGTTGTACTCCCTGTCATCTCCACCTAAGATAGTTGTACCCATCTTGTTCAGCCACTGAATCTTCCTCTTTATACTAGTCACCTTTGTGCCCTCTCATCTCCTGACACCTATTCACCCCTATCTCATCATACCACACCTCAACGCTCGCATTCTGTTGCCCACTCTTTCCCAGTCACCATTCTGTTGCTGCGTCTTTCTACATGACCACCCATCGCCTCGTCGAGTCCTCGTCAGCTCCACCTTCGCCCAACTTCCTGTCTTCCCTGCAAGCATCCAACAAAGCATAAATGATGAAGGAGAGATCGAAACATCTTTGAAGTGTAGGAGTTGACCCTTCCGACTTAGATCCTGATGAAACAGTTAATGAAAACAAGGAAGGTGGTTGAGAAATCACCTCCTTCCATAAATACAAGGACAGAAAGGGACAAGTTGTAGAAGCAAATTTTTAGTCTAGTCTGATAGAGATCGCGTCCTACAAAAGATTGCATGGGAAGTCTGATCAACGTTTGCATTCGTAGCCTGAAAGAGAAGTTCATCAACGCAAAGCCTTGAACACGTGAAATGATCGTGTCTTAGGTGTTTGGAGCCATCTCTAAGTATATGTAGGCATTTTTTCCATTTTTTTTAGTGTCAATGGTAGAGATAAGCTCTTGATTGTAAAGTTTTAATGAAGCCTCTAGCTCTCTGGTTATTTTTTTCCATTTGAGACTTATTGTTTAATGACAAGCAACTTTCTTTTCATCTCTATTGCTTCTGATACTGAAGAATCAGGCATGGATGATCCAGTCAAGTGTTGTAACTATATTTTTATGTATGTCTGATTGCAGTGTTTTTATAACATTTTCAGCTTCCTGAAGTTTTGGATCCAAGAAGATCTTAGATTTGAATATTTTCCTCCTTAGGCTGCTAGAAGACAGGATGTCCATAGCAGACCTTTACATTCTCTCCTCAAGTTCTTCCTCCTACTCACCCTTACTTCAACCTACTGTCTGAAGTTAGATCAATACCTCATCTTCCTTTGCGTGCCAACCCAGTTTTCTTAGTTAAAGCGATATCATCCTGAGCTTGCATCCATTAGACCCCCCATTAAATTTATTCATTGTGACATAAAAATTGATGGGTATTGGGCTTGCATTTTCCGCAATCCATAGGTGAATTCTAGTGCTAATTGTTGGCATGTTTTCAGATAGAGGCAGAGTATGCGTGTTTGTCATTGATGGAAATTTCATTGATGGCGAAGATCAGCACGATCAATAGCGCAACGATAATGGCATGGCAAAGGAAAATCAAAGGAAGGAAATTCTCTAACCTTGCAACTTGCAATATGTGAAATCATGATAAGGTCTGGTCCATGGTCATAGACAAGGTCACATCGTTGAATACTTAAGGGAAGGAGCTAATTGCTAAGCTCCATTTCTAGGATCGCAACTTGGAGTGTTGAGACCCTTCATAACAGGAATACTGAAACGTGAGATTGTGATGAGATCTGGACCATCATATCATTGGAGATCTCGATCATTGATTAGGCTCAATGAATTTCATAAGTTCACGAAATGAGAAATTCCTTTTGGTGTAGTTTGTGGTCACCACCGATGGTCATGTGAGAGGGAGGAGCTAGCAAAGCTAAGCTCCATTTTGGGGATCACAACTTGGAGCATCGAGACCCTTCGACATAGGATTCTCAAAATGTGAAATGTGAAACGCATTTTGATTAGGCGCATGGTCACATTCAATGGGCATATCGGATAAACGCAAGACCTTGTGGATTTAATCCAATGATTCTTATTAAACGTAAATTTCATCGAAGGGATACTATTGATCTTTACAATTAACTGTTCAGTTATGATTTAGTTAGCAGAACCGAATCATGGTTTGTGGATAGTTGGAAATTCAGTGGATGAAGTGTTGTTGTCCTAGGAATTCGTAGTGTAACTGAAGTTGGGTGAAGTGCATAAAAGAAAGACGTAGTGACTGTGTATTGTCAGTTGTTCTGAATGAAAAATGATTTGAACTGTAAGAAAGGGAAAATTACAGTATGCGCAATGTGAGACCAACAATGTGCGCAGTGTGAGATAAAACTCAAGGATGAGTAACATATGCTTAATAGATAGAAGAAAGAGCATAATTGCATAACATCTTGAAGTAGAGAAGAATTGCAAAACAGATAGAAGAATAAAATAATTGCAGTATAGAAGAGAAGTGGTAAGAATTGAAACACCTGCATTGTTGGTCATTCAATCATTTTACTTATAAATAGGGAGGTAGGGTGGTTCTAGGGAGGACTATGGTCCTATGATATTCAAGTTGATGCTTCAATATTGGGAGTTGTAGCTTCCATCTAGTTGTGGCTAGAAAACAAGGTGGCAGGGTGGTGCTTCGGAAAACACAGAGTTTTATGTATGCAAGTTGGTGCTTGTATAAGTGGAAGTAGGTGCTTCCATCCAGTCGGTGATGGAACACTCAGAGAGTTGGCGATTCCTTCTTGTGGGTGATAGAGAAACCAGAGAGTTGGTGCTCTCAACAATTTGGAGCTTGTGAAACAGAGGTAGTAGCCTCACTTTGAGTTGGTGCTCAAACATAGATGATGTGCAAAACTTAAAAGACTGTCTATCATTTTGAAGAAGAAGAGGTTTTCTCCCTTTATGGGTTTCCTCGTGAAAATTTGTCTCTGTATATATCTTGTGTGTGACTGATGCTCATTATTTATGTTGTCCATATGTTGTATAATATTGATGGTCACTTGGAGAAAGATTAAAAATGTTTCAATAGACTTAAAATTGTTTAAGCACAATAACAACTGATTCACCCCCCCCCCTCTCAGTTATCTTAGTAATTTCAACAATTGATATCAGAGAGGGTTCATTTTATCTAAAGGTATATCTATAAGATTAAAAATGACAAGTCATGAAGGGACTTTAGCCACTAAGCCCCCTCTATTTGATGGAACAATTTTTTCCTTCTAGAAGGTTAGAATGAGAACATACCTAGTGGCCGTAGGTGCTAATGTTTGGGATGTAGTAGAGACTGGATACATAAAGCCTGTTGTGCTAGTTTCCAAGGATGATAAGTTAGAATTTATCCTTAATGCTAAGGGAATGAATGCTATCTTGAATGGACTTGCAGAAGCTGATTTTGTAAAAGTGATGCATCTTCAAACTGCCAAAGAAATGTGGGATAAACTTATTAGCAGTTATGACGGAAATGAGAAAGTAAAAGATGCCAAACTTCAAACATATAGATTGAAATTTGAACAACTAAAGATGAATGAAGATGAAACAGATAGCAAGTATTGTTTAAGAGTTTAAGAACTTGTGAATGCCATGAAGGGTCTTGGTGAGAAGTTTGAAGAATCATTCTTAGTTCAGAAGATTTTAAGATCTCTTCTTGATAAATTTAATCCAAACGTTTATGCAATAGAAGAACTAAATGATCTTAAAACTCTGTCCATTGATCAACTCCTAGTAACCTTAACTGCATATGAAATCATAATTACCAAAGATAAATCCATTAATAGAGAGGCTTATCTTAAAGTAGACAAGAATATTGATTCAAAGCTAGATGATATTGAAGAAAAAATTGTGAGAAGGTTAAAGAGAGGATCAGGCAAATATCAAGGAAAGTTTCCCTTCAAATGCTTTAACTATGGTAAAATAGGCCATTTTTCATCTAAGTGTCCCCACAAGAAAAAGGACCAAAAGGACCAGAACTCTGATGATGAAAAGAAATACAAATTTAATAAATATAGTAGAAATAAAAGTTTGTGTGCAAACAATGATGACTCCTTAGAAGACTTAGATAGTGATTCATCCTGTGAAGACAAAGTGAATGACTTTATGCTTATGGCTATGGGATATCTTGATGATAAACTCACATAAGGTGAAATGGATGATGAATAATAAGTGGTGGATATGGAAGGTGAATTAATCAGTGCTTTGGAAGAAATTGATAGACTCAGATGTAAGAAGAGAAAGCAAAAACAATTGTTGATACATTTTAAAATGAATGGTAAAAAAAATGATGAAGACTTTTTCCTATTAAAAGTAGAGTTAGAAGAAGAAAATAAAATAGAGGACATACTAAAACAACAATTATTAGAGAAGAAAGAAAGGTGTGAAGCCTTAGAAGAAGAGATAGTAAAAACCAGAAAAGAGATGGAGAAGTTTAAGGCATTGTATCACCAAAAACTGTCAAGTATTAAAGATTCAGAAGGATTAACCTCCATTCTAAATCAACAAAGAAACCCAAAGTTGAAAGTTGGCTTGGGGTATGAAGAAGGATCAAGTAGTGATCATTCAAGTAATACAGAACCTATCAAGTTTGTCAAATCCTCAAACATTGACAATAGTCACTCTGCAGAAAGAAAGAAAGAGAATCAGCCACCAAGAAGGAATGAAAGAAAAAGTACCAGAACCAAATCTATAGATTAAAGATATTATCGGCATGAAAGAAATCGACCTCTTCAAAAAAGACAAACTTTTTCAAGGTACAAAGGTTTTTTCTATGGTTATTGTTTTTTCTTCTCTAATTTTGGTCACAAAGCTATAAACTGTTCTTTAAGATTTAGATATGAACAATCAAGATACTCAACAAATAACCATCTTCCACAAAACCGATCGAGACAACCAAGCATCAAACAACCTCAGACTATAAATCATGCAATGGATAGGAAAAGGATGCAAGTTAAGCATAACAATCACTATGATATTCTATTCAGTGAACCAGAATATTACATCTACCATAATTAAGGACATAAAGCTACAGATTGTCTCTTAAGGAATTACAAGCCAAATTTGATCCCCACTACTGAAAATGTCAAGGTTTGGAAGAAGAAAGTAGATGACAAGTGTGGACTATTGTTATCAGCCCCAAAAAAGAGAATCCCTGGTATATTGACAATGGATGTTCCAAACATATGACTGGAGACAAAAGTAAGTTTCTAACTTTAAGTGAAAACAAATCAGGGAATGTAACTTTTGGAAACGATGCACCAAGAAAAATAACAGGTAAAGGAATGGTAAGCATGAGTAATGGCAAAGGAAAATCTCAAGATGTATTGTTTGTAGATGGTCTAAAACATAATCTACTAAGTGTCAGTCATGTTTTTGACAAAGGACGTGAAGTTGTTTTTTCTTCTAAAGACTATAAAATAAAGTCTTTGAATTCAGGATAAGAACATAAAACAATGTCTATGTGTTAAAATAAGAAAAATAAGAATGCCACTTAAGAAAATATGATGAAAGTTGGTTGTGGCATAGGAGACTTGGACACCTAAATTTTGATCACATAATCAAGCTCAAAAACAATAGAGAAGTAAAAGATCTTCCAAAGATATGAAATCCATATGACTCTGTTTGTAAACCTTGCCAGATAGGAAATCTTACTCGCATTCAATTCAAATCTAAAACCTTTCCTTCAACAGAAAAAACTCTCCAGTTAGTACATATGGATTTATGTGGACCATCAAGGAAAGAAGGTACAGGAAAATAAAATTATTTTATGTTGATTATTGATTATTATTCTAGACTAACATGGGTTTCTTTTTTGAAGGAAAAATCTAAAGCATTTGAAAAATTCAAAGTGTTTAAGGCTCTAAATGAGAATCAAACAGGAAAAAGATTGAAGGAAGTAAGGTTTGATAGAGGAGGAGAGTTTAGCTCATGGAACTTCAAAGATTTTTGTGATAAACATGGAATCAAAAGAGAGTACACAATTCCAAGGACTCCACAGCAAAATGGAGTTGTTAGGAGGCATAATAGATTAGTACAACAAATGGCAAGGTCAATGATGAATGAAAGGAACATACCTCAGACATATTGGGTGGAAGCAATTCATACAACTGTTCATATCCTTGAAAAATCACATCTCAGACCACACAGTGACAAGACTCCTCATGAACTGTGGTTTCGAAGACCTTCTTCAATCCAGAATTTTAAAGTCTTTGGGAGTAAATGATATATTAAGAATAATGATGAAAATATTGGCAAATATGATGACAGGGCTGATGAAGGTATCTTCTTGGGTTATGCTACAAACAGTAAAGGGTATAGATGTTACAATAAGAGGCTGCATAAACTGGTTTATTTTATAGACATAAAAGTTGATGAAGAAATCCCAGTCAGAAATGCAAGTAGTGTTAAACCAAGAACAAAAGATATAGTTAAGGATGAAGATGAACAGGTCCATGGATCAGAAAGAGAAGAATCTGAATCGGATGAAGATACAAATACTCAAGCTGACACAAATCAGCAGAAAGAAATAAACTCACCTCTCAAAACTGTTAGAAAGAATCATCTTGAAAATCAGATAATTGGAGATATAAATAAAGGAGTTTAGACAAGAAGGAAATTGATTAAAGACTTAGAACAATCTCATGTTGCTTTTCTATATATGATTGAACCTAAAAATTTTGATGAAGCTAGCAAGCATGATGATTGGATTAGAGCTATGAATGAAGAGCTTGATCAGATTAAGAAGAACAATACTTGGGATCTTGTTCCTCGACCCAAAGATAATAATGTAATAGGTTCCAAATGGGTGTTCAAGAATAAAATGAATGAAAATGGACAAGTTATTATAAATAAATCTAGATTGGTATGTACAGGGTATGCACAAGTTGAAGGTCAGGATTTTGATGAAACCTTTGCACCAGTGGCAAGATTGGAATCCATCAGAATGTTCCTTGCATATTCATGCCATAAGAACTTTAAAGTTTATCAGATGGATGTTAAGTCAACATTCCTTAATGGAGAACTAGAGGAAGAAGTATATATGGAGCAACCTGAAGAATTATCATTGACAAAAAATCCTGATTATGTTTGCAAGATGAAGAAGGCCCTATATGGACTGAAACAAGCACCACGAGCTTGGTATTATAGACTAGACAATTTTTTACAAGACAAAGGGTTCAAGAAAGGTATTGTTGACAACAATCTCTACATTAAGTCAGAAGGTGATAATTTACTAGTTGTTTTGGTTTATGTAGATGATATTATCTTTGGTTGTACTATTGAATCTTCTCTCCCGTGGTTTTCTAACTCTAGGCAAATAGAGTTTGAGATGTCCATGATAGGAGAACTGTCATACTTTTTGGGTTTACAAGTAAATCAGAGTTCTGTAGGAATATTTATCTCTCAAGAAAAATATTTGAAATAGATGTTGAAGAAATTTCAGATGGAGGATTCCTCTCCTGTAAGTACACCTATGGTGGTTGGATGCAAGCTCAGTAAATATGATATTTCACTTGATGTTGATCAAAGGACATATTTCTCTATGATAGGCAGTCTTTTGTACATCACAACATCCTATCCCGATATAATGCAAGTTGTTGGAATGGTAGGTCATTATCAGTCTACTCCTAAACAAAGTCACTTGGTAGATGTCACAAGGATATTCAAATACTTGAAGGGAACAATGAATTATGGTATGTGGTATCCCAGAAATCAGAATTTTCAGTTAACTTCTTATTCAGATGCAGATTGGGAAAATTGTGTGGATGAGAGAAAGAGCACCATTGGAAGTGCCTTCTTCTTGGGTGACTCATTGGTAGCATGGATTAGTAAGAATCATGGATCTATTTCCTTATCAACTATAGAAGCAGAGTACATTGTTGTTGCTACTTGTTGCACTCAGATTTTGTGGATGATTCAAACTCTTGCAAATTTGAAGTTAAACTATATTGTTTCGATTACAATTCACTGTGATAACACCAGTGCCATTAGTGTCTCCAAGAACCTTGTTCTTCACTCCAAGACTAAGCATATCCCAATAAAATACCATTTTTTCAGAGAACAAGTTACAAACAGAGTCGTTCAGCTGAATTATATTCCTTCCATAGAACATATAGTTGATATCTTTACTAAACCGTTAGCAGCGACCCCTTTTGGATATCTTCATCAAACGTTGGGGGTTATAACTTCTTTCATCTAATCTGTTCACCTGTTCAGGGGGAGTACTTATTGAATATATGTTTTGTTTCTAAGCTTCTCATAGTTGACAGTGGGAGTATGTACCACAAAAACTTAGGGGGAGTGTGTTTCTTCTTTGACATTGATGTCAAAGGGGGAGAAAGTGTGGTAATTTCAAGGATGCTACAGTGGTATAGTTGTAGTTTTTTCAAGGGGTTTGCATCAATACCAAAGGGGGGTATTTTTGGCATGTTTTTAGACAGAGACAGTATGCGTGTTTTTCATTAATGGTGAAGATCAACATGATCAATAGCGCAATGATAATGGCATGGAAATGGCAAGAAAATAGTAGAAGAGAATAGATCTCAGGCGTCATATCTGAGCCCAAAGACCGATTTTCATTGGATCCATAAGAAGGAGCATGGTATTTACATGCAAGATGAAGCGGGCCTACAAAATCCCAAAAGCAGGAGGACCGTCCATATTCAAGAAGGACACGTGGAAAGCGACTAGAATTTTGCTGACCTGCACATTGGAGGAGTCAACAAAACATGGGGTGGGAACTTGCGATATGCGAAATCCTGAGAATTGATATGGACCTTTGGATCGAGGTATGTTGTGAAACATTGGATGTAGAGGACACATGGTGAGTGATTGGAATTTTTCTGACTGGAAAGTCAAAGAAAGGAGGTGCTCTATCCTATGAAATCATGAAATGTGAAACCACAACTTAATCTGAGTCATTGATCAAAGTGAGATCTTGGACCATTGATCAGGCTTGACAAAGGCCTGTGAAGTTGAAAAATTGTGATAATATCTTGACAGTTGATCCAAGAGGGACATGTGGCGAGGGATTAACATTTCACTGATTGGAAATTCAAAGGAAGGAAATGATCTAACCTTGCAACTCGCGATAAGGTATGGCACGTGGTCATAGAGAAGGTCACATCTTCTAAGGCCTAAGGGAAGGATCTAATTGCTAAGCTCCATTTCGGGGATCGCAACTTGGAGTGTCGACACCCTTCATCACAAGAATCCTGAAATGTGATATCGTGATGAGATCTGGATCATCGGATCATTGGAGATCTCGACCGTTGATTAGGCTCGATGAAGTTCATAAGTTCGCGAAATGCAAAATTCATTTTGGTGTAGGTTGTGGCCACCGTCGATTGTCATGTGAGAGGGAGGAGCTAGCGGAGCTAAGCACCATTTCGAGGATCGCAACTTGGAGCGTCGAGACCCTTCGACATAGGATTTCCAAAATGTGAAATGCGAAATGCATTTTGATTAGGCCCATGGTCACAACCAGTGGGCATATGGGATAAACACAAGACCTTGTGGATTTAATCTAATGATGCTTGTTAAATGGAAACTTGATCAAAGGGATATTGTTGATCTTTACGATTAACTGTTCAGTTACGATTCAGTTAGTAGAACTGAATCATGGTTCTTAGATGGCTGGCGATATGGTGGCTGAAGCATTGTTGTCCTAGGAATTCAAGGTGTAACTGAAGTTGGGTGAAGTGCATAAAAGAAAGACACAGTGACTTTGTATTGTTGGTTGTTCTGAATGAAAAATGAGTTCAATTGTAAGAAAGGGAAAATTACAGTATGAACAGTGTGAGACCAACAATATTCGCAATGTGAGATAAAACTTAGAGATGAGTAACAGATGCTAAATAGATAGAGTCAAGAGCAGAATTGCAGAACAACTTGAAGAAGAGAAGATATGTAGAACAGATAGAAGCATAGAAGAATTGCAGGATAGAAGAGAAGTGGTAAGAACTTAAACACCTGCGTTGTTGGTCATTCAATCATTTTACTTATAAATAGGGAAGTAGGGTGGTTCTAGGGAGGACTGTGGTCCTCTGATATTCAAGTTGATGCTTCAATATTGGGAGTTGTAGCTTCCATCTAGTTGTGGCCAGAAAACAGGGTGGCAGGGTGGTGCTTGGGAAAAAACAGAGTTTTCTATATGCAAGTTGGTGCTTGTATAAGTGGAAGTAGGTGCTTCCATCCAGTCAGTTTTGGAACACTCAGGGAGTTGGTGATTCCTTCTAGTGGGTACTAGAGAAACCAGAGAGTTGGTGCTGTCAGCAAGTTGGAGCTTGTGAAACAGAGGTAGTAGCCTCACTTTGAGTCGGTGCTCAAACATAGATAATGTATAGAAATTAAAAGACTACCTATCATTTTGAAGAAGAAGAGGTTTTCTCCCTTTATGGGTTTCCTCGTGAAAATTTGTCTCTGTATATATCTTATGTGTGACTGATGCTCATTATTTATGTTGTCCATATGTTGTATAATATTGATGGTCACTTGGAGAAAGATTAAAAATGGTTCAATAGACTTAAAATTGTTTAAGAAGAATAACAACTGATTCACCCCCCCACTCTCAGTTGTCTTAGTAATTTCAACACTAACACCTTGGAGGATGGAGTTTTTTAAAGCTTAGGAGAGATAGTGAACGTTTCTTTGCAAGGAAAACAGAGACTGGGAACCACTTAAGTTCTAGAGTTGAGGAATGAACGTCAGGGGTGCACGTAATAATTCTTCCAAGTGTTACATCCAAGAGAAAGAGAACAAAGCTCTTAAGCCTTTCAGAGCTAGCAAAGCTCAGGAAGAGTACCAATATTGAAGTATTGAAAGGGAAAGATACTTTGTTCTAATGACGAATGAATGAGAAACTATTTGAAAAGAGCCAAGGTCTGTTGTGACCATTGGATACAGAAAGGAGTATGGGAATTAACCCCTTGAGTCCTATGAACTTTGCAAGTTTGGAGAACTATGATTTCATCGCAAGGGAAGTAAAAATCCCCAAAGTCTTGAAGTTAATCTGGACCATGGATCTCTAGATCCATCGGGATTCTTCTCGACCATCCGATCTATAAGATTTAGAGTTTGCGCTTTGAGAGACTTGTGTGTTGGAGTGACTAGAACCCTAAAGGAGAAGTTAAATATCACTTAGGAGACACTCACAAAGTTACCGAACACTTTGCAGCTCAATAAGGAGCACTTGAGCAAAAATTTCCAGGAGGGCATAGACATCCCTTTGAGGAATTGAAGGGACAGAGACCTTTGAGGTCCGAGCAATTGAATCTCAGAAGATATAGTGTTAATAGGGTACAAGAGTAGGAATTATTCCAAGTATTGAAGCTCATATGAGATAACCACTTTTCATAAGTTCGGAAGAGGTCCAAGAGACGGACTCGTAGGAGGAACAAAGGCTGAGGCCTTTGAGTACTTAGAAAATCCTCTAAGCTAGAGGAAGTTGAAAGCTCAGAAGGAGGAGCAACAATAACCATCAGATCGGTTGTGGAGAGGATCCTAGACCATTATGTCAGTGTCTAATGAACAAAGGTAGTGCAGAGGAGAGGAACGGATCCCATCTGTTGGATCTGACCAATAACCATTGGATCTAGAAGTAAATTCACACAACTTAACCCTTATGTGCATAGGAGAGTGGACTTTTCAAATTCATGAAGTCCTGAAGTAAATTGGGACTGTCCATCGTCAAGGAGGACAGGTGGTGTAAGATCCACACTTTCGGAGGATTGTGGACAAGGAGGAGGACAAATAGTCAGAGTAAATCCTAGTCGTTGATCACCAGGGGACACCCACCAACAAATCAATAACTCCGGAGAAATCACTTAGAGATTTTCATATTGAGAGTTGAAACTCTCGAAAATCGAAGCGCCGATGGGCCGAAGCGTTGAAGCACTGATGTGCCGAAGGACCAAATCGTCTAAGAGCCGAAAAGATTTGGACCATCAAATCCATAGGATAGGTGGCATGAATATGTGGATTTCGAGTAAATACTCGAAGTAAACTTCAACGATCAGACCGTCCGAAGTAGATATGAACCGTCAGATCTAGAGGAAAGGTGGCATGAATCTGTGGATTGTGGGTGAAGACCCGAAGAAAACGTCAACCTTCATATCGTCCAAAGTAGATCTAAACCATCATATCTAGAGGATAGGTGGCATGGATCTGTGGATTTTGGGTGAAGACCCAAAGTAAACGTTGACCATCGGTTCATTCAAAGTAAACCTCAAGTGTCAGATTTCCAAAGTGAATCTGAGCCATCAAATCAGCAGCTTCGGGAAATCCATTCGAGAGTTTCTCAGTTGATAGTTGAGATTCGTGAAGTCTGAAGTCCTGGAAATCTAAATAAAATACCAACCATCTGATCATCCGAAGCATATCTAAGCCATCATATCACCCAAAGTAAATCTCAAGTGTTGGATCACCAAGGTGAATCTGAACCATCAGATACTGTCTAATCACGAGAAGGAAAGGATTGAGAGTTGAGAATTTCGAAGTCCAAACTTCTGAAAAATCTGAAGTAAATCTCAATTGTTTGATTAGCCAAAGTGAATCTGAGTCATCATATCATCCGAAGTGAATATCAAGCATTGGATCACCCAAAGTGGATCTGAGTCGTCAGATCCAAGGTAAATCCAAGGCGAAAATCTGAGAACTCTAGATAAATATCCGAAGTAATTCGTAGTCGTTCGATCTAAGAGAGATGTGGAAAAAATATGTGGACTTCGAGTGAAGGCCTGAAGTAATCCTTGATCGTCATATCAAGAGTACACACGTCAATGGATTATAGCCTCTGGATAAAATACATTGGGAAAAAAGGTGGAGTTTTTGATTTGAGATCTTAGAAGTCTGAAACTTGAAGGAGATCTCAACCATTGATCAAGAAGAGGGCCACAAGACCGTTGATGCAATTGAAAGTTAAACCACCCTAATTAAAGGTAGGGTCATTTATTAGGAGGACAAGTGTCCACAGATCATCAACTCAGAATATTGAAGTATGAAAGAGAGCGGGGTTTTGAGAGTTGAAACTCCCGAAACCCTAAATCACGAAGGAGATCTCGTCCATTGATTTTGCAAGAGGTCAGATCTGATCCATAGGTCTTAGAGGGGAATATATGAATCACTAGTTTTCGAAGTACCTTAAATATTGGGAGATCGAAGGTCTCGTAGCATTGCGGGGATGGTATTTTCACAAACGTTAAAAGGTTGAGGGCGGGCCATAATTCAAACCATGGATTTGAAAAGAGGACACGTGGAGGCTCGAGGAGAATTGCAGGCCAAAAATAAGTTTGATTCAAACCTCCTTTGGCCATGTTCTCAATCATGTGGTCCCGTAAGTTCATTTCCCAAGGTCACATCAAGAGGGGGCTTATCTAGAAAAGGAGCTAATTCCCAATACTCTGATATTTTGTAGGGGAGTGAAAGGGAAAGTTGTGGGTGCCTTTAAACCTGCACCAAGAAGCCAAAAGGTTATGTATTTAATTATATAACGAGACCATCAAGGTATTAGATATTTGTTTGGCCTCAGAATAAGAGATCCTTGACCAGGAGGTCGGACTGGTTCCCCGAATTTCCAAATTAGAAACCATGAATGGAGATTTTGTCCTTTACGAAAAGTGAACATTTGTATGCCCCATCATGGGTGTGTTACAAATTGGTATCAGAGCATGGTTAGAAAACTTGGTTTTCTTGGGATCATGTACGAGTCACATAAGGAGGTATTGTTATATGCATTTACTCCTTGAGGAGAAGGGCTACAGATTGATTTTGGGAATTCTTGTCGAATTTCAACAGAAGAATTTCTTTAGCCCTTTGTCAAAGTGATAACTACTCTTACCGGAGTAGGGATATGCTAATTAAGATTTATAATAAGAATTGAATGTGAATAGCTTAAGGTGGCAAGGTTATGTCAAGAGCAGATAAAGCCTGAAGGATGGATGACCTGGTGTTCGTAACACTTCTTCTAAGCATGGGAAGTTGGAAATTCAGGCACTGATGATGGTGGATTTTATAATGGTTAATACCTTTGTGGGCTTAAAATAATCTAATAGGATTAGGTAGGATCCTTGGCAGTTATAGTTACTTCTTTAAATTAAAATCAAAGTATATAACTCTTCATGACTAGAGAAAAGTGAGATGGGAAAAACCTTATGGATGTTGAGGCAAGAAGGTTTTCTTGGTAGATGTTGTCTCATAAAGAGGAAAGTGACCCTGGTTGGTTATTGTCATAAGATAAGGCAACATCAATATGAGATATGACCATGAGATTAGTCCTGTAAGTGACTAAAATCTCAAACTAAAGGAAACTAATGATGAAATTAAACTATCAAGTGAATTAATGAGGTTAAAAGGTGCAAGAGATGCAACTACTTATACATGAATGTGTATCCATGATCATAAGGATGATTGGAAGATCCTTGGGAAAAGGATATAGAAGCCTGATATGTCCATGTGTGTGAATGACATGAAAAAAGGTGTAAGCAATAAGCTAGCATGATGAATACTTATCTGTTTTCAGTTATGCTTGAGTGGATGGGTTTAATGCATTGTGGAGCTTCCTAATATGAAGCATGATATTAATACCAGTTAGGTATGAATGATATTAAACGTGAAAGTGATGCACATGTATGATGTAAGAGTATATTTATAGGTACAATATGGTTGCATGATGAGTGAAATATAAAGAAAGAATTACTCTTGTCCAGCATAAATGAATATTATGGATGCATGGCTGACTCCATTCCGAAGAGTATTGAAAGTTCTATTCCAAATAATAGCTTGAGGGGGAATGTATTCCCTTTCCTCAAGAAAATAATAATATAATTAGATAAAAAGGATAAATGATAAAATATGCTCTGTTGTCATAATAAGAGAAAAATGATTATGCCTTTAAGAATCACATGAGAAGGATTGTGAACAATCTTGAGTTGAGTGATATTAAAAGTAGAGATGTAGGTGTGTTTTGAAACATACCTATGACCACTATAGGTAGGCTTAAGATTAATAATATGGTTAAGTACATCATGGATGCAAGTTAACAAAACCAGAATATGTATGGATACATAATTTGGGTACATGACAAAGATGCATGCTTATATTCCTTAGGGAATATTTGGTAAACAGATAAAAGCTAACTCAAGGTTGAGTCCAACATAGATAGTGATGGATGTGCAATAAGGAAGTTGCATGTTGGAGTCCACTGTGGAATAACTATGTGAAAACTTTGTCAGGACTCAGGGGGTCAGAGTCATGACCTTAGTAACTGCTGAGAAACTGGGCAGTGAACTACAAGCTTATATATATATATATATATATATAAGAATCCTAGATTACATTTTGAAAGCATCATGTAATGAATAAGAGACTAATGAATGAATAAATGAGTATGTTTAATTGAATAGGCTTGGTTGAAACCATGTTCAGAAAAGGCAGTAAGACCTTTATAGATAACCTAGCTGGGTTGGAAAGCCCCAGACAGTGTAGAAAGAATTGGAAGAAGGGGAGAGCCCCTAACTCTTTTCTTCTTATGTGTTTTGTTCCCTCTGGAATGAGAAAGATGATTTACTAATAGAAGTATATGTTTTGATACCAGAGTGATGAGGATTGTATTACTCCAGAAACCCTTGAGAACTATCGGTATTGCACTCATCAAAACATTAAGGATAATGTAATGAAGTGCATACATATATGATAGGACATGTCTGAAAATGTTTTATTAATTTAAATGCTATGGTACTTGCATTTTTAATTTACATGACGACTAATTTGTTTATGATGTATATCATGTGTAGAAAGAAATAGATTGGAACTGTTGAGGAAGATAGTTGTCAATAAAAAACAACCTCAATCAGAGGATTACTATGAGAAGGTTCTTGTTGAAATATTCTTGAAGGGACTTTAAAAGTCCCCATGAAGCACCACTGATAGGATAATATTAGAGGGGGTTCTAACAGCCAAAACTGGTATAAAAATGTTCATGCCTATGTGGCATAAGGTATGAAGGGATTGGGTAAGAATCCCTTCTGAAATGTTTTACGGTCTTAATGTTATGTATGGAACGTTGAAAGGAAGTTGTATGCCTTGGATACCCAAGTAGGGTATGATTCAGGAAGGATAACCCGAATGATGGAGGTGTGAAACTCTGGTAGTAAAGACTGATTGTAATCCTTGAAAGAATTAATGAACTAATATGTCATGAATACATGGGCCAATCAAGGAACGATTGGAAAAAAAAGTGTTCATAGATGGCAGGCTACATGGAATGCATTGAGGGAATGCATGTTACATAAGATGGAAGACAATGGATTTTTTAGTAAGAAAGGAGGACCTTCCAATGTTTTTCTTACATTATGTAAGCGCTAATGGAAAACTAATCTGGGTGGCCATGAGTGTTGGCACCCTGGTTGTTAATGGAGGAAGAATTCTTAAAGGAATTCATATGAAAATTTTGAGTTTCATGTGTACTGATTTGGGAATCGTGATCATATTGTAGCTGGAAGCATAGTCCTGTTCTAACAATGAATGAGAATGAATAAACCATATTGTGAAAATCTTGGCTAAGCTCCAACGCACCATGACA
Organism: Picea glauca; assembly: GCA_000966675.3. NCBI lineage: Eukaryota > Viridiplantae > Streptophyta > Pinopsida > Pinales > Pinaceae > Picea > Picea glauca. The sequence goes on along the minus strand of JZKD02S1733542.1, from coordinate 592,288 downwards.
AAGTACTCATCGTAAAGTGTGGGAAACTTAAAGTCAATGCAAAGGTGGATTGGATATGAATGTGTCCACGAATGTTGGCACATTCATTAAGGTCAATTGATATCTAAATTACATTCTAAAAAATTTTGGTAGGATGAAATGATGCATAGGTAAGGGATGATGTATCCTTTTTCTTTGTATCATTGAATAGATGAAAATTACTTGGACTATTAGTATGCTTGGTTTTGAAAAGGTAATGTGCATGAAAACTAACAATTTGTTTGGATGAAGAATGTTGAAATTGTAGGAGGAAATGGGTCTTGGATATGGTAGTATTGTAAGCTCATAAGGAAGACCAATTCCCTACTGAGACAAACCTCAAGGAATGGTATTTACTTTTTGAGAAAGTGAATTTGATTGTTAGTATGCACAATTCTGAAATTGTTTGTGATGAGGTTATAAAGGTGCAATAAAATGTATTTGCATGGAAACTAAAAATTTGTTTGGTTGATTGAAGTTGAAATTGCAGGAAGAAAAGGAGTCTTGAATATGGTAGCATTGTAAGCCATAAGGAAGGCCAATTGCCTATTGAACCAAACCACTATGGGAAGGAAACCCCCATAATTATGAATCTGTTTCCTGTGCAAAACAAATATGGAAACATAATGTGGAATTTGGATATCTATGGGTCACAGATTTACAATAAAATTTTGAATTTAAAATTTATGATGATGTCTCATGAATTTTTATATGTCTATGAGATGGGTGAGAAAGAGTATAATCTGATCACATGAAATAAAGACTAACTTGGGAGAAGCATTATAACCCTAATTTGCACCAAACATGCTTACCTAGCATCAGGCCATCTCAGATTCCTTCTTTTCCAAAACACTACTGAACAACTCTTCTTAAAAACCCCTTTTATAAAGCCCCACATGCCCTGCTTCATTACTGCACGCATGTACACACTAGCTGACCCAAGATAACCCACATGTACCTACAAAAGAATGGAAAAAGGAAAGTTGTTTATGGAACACACATCTTTGGGTAAGTTAAATAAAAATTTTGACCATGCATGGCTGATCACTAAACCAAATACCTAGCTTCTTCTACCCTATAAAATAAGGGTTAGGGGTCCCATTTGAAAGGAGGAGAATCATAGTAAAGAAACTATACCCAATTAAGCATTCCCTTTGTCCCAAACTTTATCCATCCTTGTGCAAAGAGAAGTATAGAGAAAAGTAGTTAGAAGACAGTGGAAGAAGATCCCGGGACCAATATCGAGGAGTAGTAGTTGACTTTATCGTTGTAAGGTATCATTGTGAAGTTAATAAAAGAATTGTTTTTCCCGTCCTGCCATATGAGATTGTCATTATTGGAATATTGATTGTATGATTGATTAAATCTCTAACCCATAAGTTCATAGATCAAATGCATGTGGAGTTCTTTGTTTGTATTTAGTGAATGTAGGTCATCAATGGGAGGAGAGTTGCAGTCAAAGAACAACAAAGCGCGAAAATGGATCGACATCAAACACAAAAAATAAGGTATGTCAACTTAATCTCTTGAGCCTTGTATTTACATATGAGTAATGGGGGTTTAGGCATGAGATGATGGTCAAAAGTAAGAATCTTTAGGTCATTTCTGCATGCATGATAAAATCCTTAGTGCTAGTATGTAGGAGGGATTTCCCACCCACAACAGAATTGGCAACCATATTGGGGACCTCTAGGGTTTCTGGGAATGTTTTTTATTGGGTATTTTTAAAAACTGGTTTCATTCCTTGTTTTTAAAGTTTTTGCAAAAGTTTGAGCTTGTAGAGTTTATGGTCTTCCATACCAGTTATCTCTGTTTCTTTGCTTGACTGCATTTTTTTCGAGACCCACAGAGGTACATGCGGCTTGTATAAGGTATAAATGCATGACCCGTGCCCTACCTTCCCATAGCCTGCGTGTACACGCTAGCTAAGGAAGTGTCATTCGTGTGTATGATTCTAGAAAATTTCTTTTAGAGAGGCAATCATCCTCTCCCCTGTTAGAAATAATCCCTCTCAGGGGTTTTCTGGAACTCTTTCTAGTCTTTGTTGTTTGCAGTCTATAGCTTAGGTTTCACCTTAGATTGGTTTGTTCTATGAAGTTTTCCTTGAATTGTTTTCTTTTTGTTTCTTCTGTTAAAGTAAGTGTCTGAGTCTTCAAGAGATCCTAGTTCTCAGTACTAGTAGTCTTTGCTTGGGATTGATTTCTTGGATTTTCATTTGTCCTAGAGTTTCAGAGATACACACGGCATGTATAAGGCCTGCACGCATGTACACACACCCTAACTTGACACAGCTCTCGTGCATATGCTTGCTGTTGAACTGTTAGCAGCGTGCCTATGCAGAAAATTCTTTTTTAAGGTAAGGAAAAAATCCTTTCCTTTGAAAAGAGTTATACCTCTCAAGCTTTTGGGTCTCTATCAGAACAGTCAGTAAATTAGGTTTGATCACAACAATAGCTTTTTTTTTTTTTTCATTAAGAAGTTTTCCTCTAAATTTTCTTTTCATAGGGTTTTTAGACAAGTGTGAGAGTCCATTTTTAATTTTCTTGTGTTTTATTTTTAAAGTGATTCTTTTCAACTTGTGCTTAGGCCAAAATTTTTCTTTTCTTGGCCTTTATTTGTTGATATTTTTGCTTTTTGCTTTGTGAGCATTCAAATAAAAAAAAATATTTTATTTCTTTGTTTGGTTAAATAGTGTTGGTTTGCATTAGTAACCAGGAAAAGTCTTTGCTTCCATAAGTTCTCAATGGTTTACTTAGATCATAAGTAGCTTGTAGTCGAGTGAAATCCTGCTTTGAGTTTGTTGTTTAAATATGTTAGAATTTTTATTTTTTTTAGTTTGAAAAGTTGTTTTCAAGAAGAAGTTATTTTTTTTCCAGCTTTCTGTTTATTTGTTTTTCATCTTTCAAACATCACTAGTTTCACTTTCATAACCTTTGACTTAATAAAAGCCATAAAAATTAACACTAAATCTAAAATTCATTAGACATTTTATGTTTATAGGGTCAACCAACTAGTTTAGGGTTAGGGCCTTGAATTAAGTTGGAGAAGAAACTCTTCAAGGCCATTAAATCAAACATTGGAGTCTAAGTTAGGGAGTGTCCAAGTCTAGTATCGTGAAATTTATCCGGGACCCACTCTAACATAGGGGATAAACATGAGGTTTCATGCAGAAAGGTAGTAGAGATAACCCCTCCAAATCTAGACCAATCGTGGTGGAGAACACATATAGAGGGCTTATCCTGGGATTTTTTCGATTGCATTTTCCATGGAGCTTTGTAGGTCTCAAATCCATTCAAGGTCCTCAGTTGTCTTCAGAACTACTTTCTTCGATACCCTTGATAGTTTTTGGGCTCGATACCCTGCTCATTGTGGTCTACCCGACTGTCGACTGTTCGCACGCTCGCAACCTAGTTGCCTATATTTTTTATAGACATACACAGGTGACTACGGGGGTATACTACGGTACCTAGGACAGACATCAGGCCATGATTTGCAGAGTATACCTGGAGGGTGATTCCATGTTCAAGTTGCACTTGCACCAGTAAGTTTCTCTAGTGTTGGTTGTTGTAACTGTTCTTCCAACTAGTTTAATATTTGCTTGCTTTATCTTATAGGGATTTTCCTAGTGTGTGTTGTTTTTGAATGAATAGAAAGCCCTAATGTGTCTTTGATATTCTCACATAGTGGAGGATCATGAGCTTCACTGGTCATGAAGTCTTCTTGGCCTGCCACCGGTTGCATTGGAGCCACCCCCACCACCACTAAGGTGAAATCTAGACCAACAAGGGTCTTTTGAAGCAACTGGGTCACCGAAAATCGCACCTGACCAACCTCTATTAAAGGACCTTTCGACACTTTTAAAGAAGATGATCATGGAGGCAAATCCTATCTCTTCTTCTAGGAATCCTGATATTCCTACCATGGTTATCGTCACTGGGGGTGTTCCACCTCCTACCCCACTGTCGCCAGTTCGAGCCACCAAGATCTTGAATGCCTCTACCGTGAGCAGTGGTTTGATCCCATCTTTGGCGACGACCACTACTCCTTTCACACAGAGTGCGACAGACCCTCTATTCTCATATGGGATTCCTAGCTCAGGTACAAGTCCTGTACTATCCTACTCCACTTTGCAGACTTTTGGTCTGGGGGCAGGGAGCTCTAACGCTCCTCTGCAAGGACCCATGGGGGGCACTTCAGCTCCTTTTAATGCTTTCCCTTAGGGGGGAGGTCATATACCTCCTTCATCCCCTTCACTCAGTGGTACCCACCAGCTATCTTCTAGACCAAACACACACCATAGTTCAATTGGAGTAGGGAGTCAAGGACCAGCTTCTCATAATATGTCGGTAGGGTCGACACCATTTTCTCTGTTCGGTGCATTTGGTTACAACACTTTCTTTTTTTCTACTTTCTCAACCAGGGGAAACCCCAGTTATGTCCAACCTAATCCTATATAGGGTACTATTCTTGCACAGGGGGCAAACCCAGGAACTTCTTCTGCATCAGGACCTTGGAATTATTGGCAAGGATTAGTTCCGGCATCAGGAATGTCGATCTGGGGAAATTATTTTCACAAACAGTGGAGTCCCGGACAAGGCACTATGTCTATGCCCATGGGATCAACATGAGGAAACCCTTCCCAAAGTCCTTCGGATGTATTGCACGCCCAACCATGTATGTCCTATTTTGGGAACTAGCCAATGATGTCTCCTCACATGAAGAATCCATACGCTGGTCATGGCCATGGTTTTTACCAGAACCCCAGCCAACAACCCAACTTTTATTGGCAATCTGGTGCCAGTCAAACTCCAAGCCCATTTTTCCATGGTTATCACCAACAACCCAAACTACATTTCTTGGAAACCTTTCATTTTCCAGAGTTAACAAGGTTGTTGAATGACCCTATCCATCACAATCCGCCTTGGCCCCCTATGCTGATGAACTTGCCTTCGGACATACCAAATTTCGAAGCCAAGCCTAACGAAGATCCAGGAGATCATGTGACCACCTTCCATCTTTGATGCTCATCTAACTCGTTGAAACATGACTTTGTATAGTTGCGATTGTTTCAACATACTCTCATTGGGAGTGTTGGGAAATGGTACATTGAGCTCGACCGCTCAAGATACTCTTCCTTCAATGAATTGGAAATGGATTTCCTAAACCATTTCCAATTACCTATGAGATACGATGCTAGCATAGAATTGCTGGAAAATTTTGAACAGACAAAAGTGGACCATATCTCTGATCACATCCGAGAATGGAGATGCCGGAAGAGTTTAATTAAGGTGGCAGTCCCACCCGTAATCCTTCTCAAGTGGTTCCTTAAGTCTTTGGTCCTATATCTATCCAAAGACATTGTGACATCGAGAGTGTTTTCTGAAGAATATGCCATCATGAGAGATCAACATCTTGAGCTAATCTACTCTCAGTTCGGTTTATTATATGAGATCTTTCCAGATGTGCCACTCTCAATACTTGATAAAACTAGACAGAGAGTTGGACCACATGTTGATGGTATTGTTGGTTCAACACAAACAAATCCCGTTGAACAACTAACGAAGGAATTGCAACAATTGTCTATACAACACACAGTGGCTAGGCAAACTACTATTTTGGCTACTTCCCCTACCCAAACATCGGATGTACACATAGTTAAATCAAAAAATCCAAAGGCCACCCAGCAGCCTGATGGAAAGAAAAAACAACGAAAGAAGGGAAAAGGGGATAAGAAACCCACTAATAATGCTAGCGGGGGCAACACTGAGAAACAAAAGGCAAGGTATCCATGCAACCTGTGCATGGAAGACCACCCGACCCACCAATGTCCTCGGCTTGTAGAGGCCCAAAATTTTGTGACACAACAATAGCCTGTCGTGTTAACCAATCCCTTTCAACATGGGAAAAACCTAACCCAAGCCTCTACAAGCGTGGAAGGGGGCATTAAAGGACCCTCTCCGTCTTTGAACAATTCATCATCCGCGAATGTGTATATAATGAAAGGTGATGCTTTTATATCAACTAGAGTGCATGAATGCAGTAAACCAAGCACTTCTGAGAAGGGAAAAGAAGCTGAAATCCTATATCTTCCTCTCTAGATCGAAAAGACTTTGGGTGAAACAATGAGACATCCCAAAAGGGGCATTCAAGAAAGCTTCTCACAAACCAAATGCAAGGGCCGCCCAAAACTATTCTGTGGTGGAGTATTTGTCTCAAACCCCTTATGCGATGTCCTCTTTGGGGGTCCTCCAAAGATGCCCTTCCTAGAGGAAAGCTTTGTTAGCCACTTTAGAATTTATCGACACTTGTAATCCAGGTACAATCATGCTAGATACAATCGACTTAAAACCTCGTCTTCCGTACCACATAGAATTTTAGATAGTAGTGGCTTACCCCACGAAAATTTTTACTCAGAACATTTTTCGCACGGTGGTTGATGAGGGTGCCTCGACATGAGTTATGTTGTTGGCATGTTGGAAGGCCATTGGCCATCCCTTTTTTTCTTTTTCACCTACTCTTCTCACTTCTTTCGATGGTCGTTCATTCTGACCACATGGTATCATTCCCTCTTTCCTCACTTAGTTAGGAGGGAAGACCATGTGCGTCGAGGTAGAAGTAGTCAATGCATCCCTCGACTACAATCTCTTGTTAGTAAGGAGTTAGACTTATGCCATGCAAGCAATGATTTCTACAGTTTTTCGAGTCTTATTGTTTCCACATGAGGACCGGATTGTGACCATTGATTAATTGTCTTTCCCCAGGCCTGACCCTTCACTAGGGGCATCCGCAGTCTTGATGATTGATAATCCCCAACCAGGTGTAGTCAATGTAGGGGTTGGTTTGTGCCCATATTTGATGGGTACCTTCAATTACCTGCCCCCTCAAGGCGATGTCAAGTTCATATCAGACCACCATAAGGTTGATATTTTTCAAGTTTCATCATTTTGCACGACTTACTTCAATGATTTGTGGATACTTCCTTCCCATCAGCCACTATGGAAGAGCAAGGGAACTCCGGCATGTCCATGCCCTTGTCCAAAATTGAAGTAGCATACTCTTTAGTCTAGCAAGCTTCGACCGACACCGATCCAACTCCTGCATAAGAGTTAGATCCAATTCTAGAGCCTATTTGGGCTCAAGGTTCTGTCAATGATACCGATGCATTAGACTTAGCATTTCCCTCTGACGAAGCAATAATTGAAGAAATGACTAGTCCATCCAAACCCTAGGACGATCTCCATCACAGATCATACTTCCTCCCAGAGTTAAGCCGAATCAAAGCAGGAGAATTCACCTTGACTATGACTAGAGATAGGTCTTGTCCTATTAATCCCTTAGCTACACATGAGTTTTATGCCGAGGGTAATATGAAAACTATCACAGAAACTATACCAATTAATATCTCCAAAATCCCTAGTGTCGTGGATAATGTTTTCGTCGGAGCTAACTATTCCTCCGAAGAGATTCAAATCTACACAGATATTTTTAAAGAATTATGCAACGTTTTTTCTTGGTCTTAATAGGAGATGCTAGGCATTGATCCAAAAATAGTCAAACATGAAATCACAACTTATCCTGATGCCAAGCCAGTTCAGTAGAATATTCGTGCAGTTAATCCTAGGAAAGCAACAACCATTAAGGTTGAAGTCGAAAAACTGCTAAAATCCGTTTTTATCTATATGATCCATTTGACCTAATGGGTGTCAAATCCTATGTTGATCAATAAGAAACAGGGCACGATTCACGTATGCATGAATTTCAAGGATTTGAACAAGGCCTGTCCAAAAGATAATTTTCCTACACCATTCATCAACTAGATAATTGATGAATGTGCAGGTTGCGAGGTATTTTCTTTAATGGATGGTTTTTCAGGATATAATCAGATACAAATCAAACCTGAAGACCAACAAAAAACTGCAGTCATTTTTCCATGGGGTACATTTTCCTATCGTAAGATGCCTTTTGGCCTAAAAAATGATGGAGCTACCTTCTAGCGGGCCATGTCTTTTTCTTTCCATGATATCAAGCATATAGTCAATGCCTATTTAGATGATTTAGCATCTCGATCTAGAAAAAGAACGGATCATCCCACACAGCTCCAACTTATCTTTGAGTGGTCATCGAAATAAGTGCAGCTTTTGTGTAACATCAGGATGTTTGTTAGGTTTCATAGTTTCAACAACAGGGATCATGGTAGATCCTCTCAAGGTTGAGGCAATAGTTCAGTTACCTCCCCCATGCACAATCCTTCAACTTCAAAGTCTATAGGGCAAGGATAATTTTTTAAGGCATTTCATCGCCAAATATGCCTAGATCACAAAGGGATTTATGCGCTTACTGAAGAAAGACGTTCCTTTTCATTGGGACAATGTCGCTCAATTCTCCTTCGAAGCATTGAAACATGCCCTCACAACTTCCCTTCTGCTTCGGCCACACAACTATAACAATAATTTCTTATTACACCTGGCTGCAGCAAAGTCAACCATTGGCATGGTCTTAGTTTAGGAAGAGTATTTTCTCTTAGAATATGTGATCTATTACCTGAGCGGAGGCCTCGTCGAACCAACACTCAATTATTCTCATATTGAAAAACTTGTGTTGGTAGCAGTCCATGTTGTTCAACGGTTCCATCATTATGTTTTGTTTTGCAATACCACCGTCATTGTCATTGTGAATCCATTTCAATATTTGTTGATGTGATGGGTAATAGGCAAAAAGATTAGTATATGGATAGTCGTCCTCCAGGAATTCGACTTATATTTTGTTTCGGAAAAGTCCAAAGAGTCACTGGTCTTCACAGAACTTATTTTGGAACTTCCGGTTGGGTCAGGTGATGTTATGCCCGAAGAATCACCTATCAGAGGAGATATATTTTTGATCGCATCTTCAGATCCATGTTATGGAGGTATACTTGTCTATATCTAGACTTTGAAGTACCCGACCTCTTCTTCTCGTGATGAGCATCGCCATATATGCCATCAAGCTAAGAATTATCTCATACTTGACGATACATTGTATCGAAGAGGTGTAGACTGCATCATGCACCGATGTCTCACTCATGAAGACATAGTTATCATGCTTAACGATTTCCATACTGGAGCATGTGGTAGTCATTTGTCTGGGTTGGCAACAACCCAAAATATTTTATGAGTAGGTTACTTCTGGCCAACACTAATCAAATATTGTATTGAATCAGTCAAGAAGTGCCACCCATGTCAGATCTTCTCTCAGAAGATGAGGGCACATCCCGCTCCCATGTTTCCTATCATTATAGTTGGTCCCTTCACCAAGTGGGAGATTGATTACACTACATGTAACCCTCCTTCATCAAGGGGGCATCATTATATCATTGTCATCGTAGAATACTTCACAAAGTGGGTCAAATTTATGCCAACGTTTAAATATTATGGAGAGACTGCAACTCTCTTTTTATTCAACCAGATAATAGCAAGGTTCGGGGTCCTGAGAGAGATTGTCACTTACCATGGAAGTCACTTTCAAAACCATATGATGACCAAATTAACATCAAATCTTGGGTTGCAACAAGAAAATTCGCCACCCTACTACCCACAAGAAAATGGTCAGGTGGAAGTTGTAAATAAATCTCTTAAGACCATCCTACAACAATAGATCAACTCAACCAAGTAAAATTGGCATTTGATGTTATACTCGGAATTATGGGCTTACTGAAAGTTTGTTAAGACTACAACTGGTTTCTCACCTTTTGAACTTGTTTACAGGCTGGAAGCAGTATTGCCTATAGAATGTGAGATCTCGTCCCTAATATTGGCAGTACATTTATTGCGAGACACTTCTCCACTTGAAGAACGGTTATTATACCTTGAGCAACTCAATGAGAAACATCATGATGCAGCTCTGGCCAATGAGGCTCACAAAAAAAAATTCAAGTGTCAGTATGATCGGTCTATTCATCCTCAGATTTTCTCTGAAGGCAACCTTGTCCTGGTCTATGACCAAGATAAGGAACCCTCGGGGGCAGGCAAATTCAAACCCATGTGGTTCAGACCGTTCATCATAAAAGAGGTTTTAAAAAAGGGTGCTTATCGTCTGGTTGACTTTGAGGGAAATGCTTTGGCAGAGCCTAGAAATGGGCTCTACCTCAAGAAGTAGTACTCATAGGTAGGTCACCTTGGGTAACTTTTTGTAACATATGTATAGTCTTTGTACTATTACTTTCTGGTTTTGTTTAGTATTATGGACGTGTCATTTTTTATGTTATCTTTTGTCACTGTGGTAGATGTCAAGTGAATCAGAGGTGTTCATTGGGTACGCAGACGGTGCTAGCCGACATACTCGGAGGCTTGCCTCTATAACTTGGGTAATTTTTACACCTCAGGGCCAGTTATTATCTTCGGGAGGTATATGTTTAGGCGACACCACAAACAATGTCACCGACTACAGTGTAGTTATTGAGGTGCTTCATGACACCCTGTCATTTGGTATCTCTTGTCTCCGGGTCTATTTAGATTCTCAATTGGTTGTGTCCTAGTTAAATAGAGTCTACCATGTTAATGATCCAACTTTACACCAACGATTCCTTAGAGTACATCTCTTAGAACAAAGCTTTGATTATATTACATATTTTCTTGTTCCTAGGAGATTAAACCAACTTACAGATACTCTAGCTAATAAAATTTTAGACTGGCATCTCACACACATATAAAAATACATACACCTAAACATGTAAATACATTTTTAAAGGCAAATATGATCCATAAAACACAAAAATACATAAAAATCCATATATAATATCATCATCATTAGAGTACATAGGTGGACGCAAGTGCCTCAAAAATATGACCAATAATGAGTCATGGGGCTTATGCCCTCAAAATATATATACAAGTAGAGCTCTTGACACGTAAAAATTCTAGACTAACTAAGGTTAGGGCCTGTGGGCCCTGTTGTAATAATCAACAGCGTTTTCCAAATGCCGGAATAGTCGAACCCTTGTCCGTGGTGCCCCCACTACATGAGGCTGCATAGATGGTGGAAGATCCTCAATCTCTACCATGGGGATGGTGTGAGTGAGAAAGGTAAAATTTCACTCAACTCGTCTCAAAACCCTCTCAGCCTCATCGGCTGGAAGCTCTCCTGCTACTAATGGTCCCCTTGCGGTGGCAGGTGTGGTCCCTGGCTGAGGATGACGCCTATTCCTCGCATAATATGCAGGTCGCACTAGTCCCACATCTGCACACAATAGACACATATCTGTCAAATACTCTGGTATAAAAAAAATGATATATATAAAAAAAACATAAAAATTATATATGTTTCAAAAAAACAAAAATGATGCAAAATTACCCATCTCGCCTTGCTCCTCACCTGGAGGTATAGGGATCTTGGGATCTCTCGAGAAATCAATCCTAGCATAGGAATAATCCTCTATGACTGGGATCTGTCACAACAACCAAGCAAAAAAGTCATCATCAAAGGACTCATTTGTCCTTCCACCACCTTGTCGTGGCAACAACACTGCCCATCTCCAAACCGTAGGAAGAGAGGCCCGATGTTTTCATACCACCACTGGAGGACTGAAACTAGGAACTCTTTCAAAGAAGAAAGAGCATAGAATCATCCCCAGCCTGAAGTTCCTCTACATCTGCAACTAGAAATCTGTCAACTACCTCTTCATACAATCCAGCAGTGTAGTGCTCCAGTCAAATATCTATGAATTTAAGAACTGGACTACACAGTTCATCTGTGCATGGGACGCCTGATGTAGAGCTACAGAACCATTCATCCGCCCAATAAGCAACACAATTGCCCGTAGTGATAAATCGATGATCCTGCTTATTGGCACCTGCAATCTCGATCGTTCTGTACCCGCCTCATAGTGAATTCCTAACAGTTCTAATATATTGTGAGGCTCACTAGGAAATGTTCGAAAATTGACTGGCTCCCCTCTTCTAGAGAGGCTAGTCAAAAAGTATAGATCCTCTGTAGTGGGCACCAGTGACTACCCCTCTAGCATAAAATCTTTTGCGTCAGGGTGCCAATATTTAACGAAGGCATTCAGTAGGCTAGGTTTTTCTCTCATGAAATTACACAGAAAGAACTTCAGCAAGCCACATTGCATTAACACCGCCACAACATTAGGGTCTTCCCTAACTAGTGTACTAATATCTTCGTGCTCTCATTCTCTCAATTGCACATACATCCTGCACATGGGCAAATTTTTAGAGGGTTAGGCCTTTCTTTTTAAACTTTTTTTTCACTCATTGGAGGGTCCACACGGGTTGTTGTGATGACAATCACGTGTACACATGCTCTGACATCAGATAGAGTGAGTGTACATACGGGTTGTTATAAGGCAACCTGCGTGGACCTAGGGCCGACCTTTTAGAGGTTGATGCCCCCCCAAAAAAAAAACTTAAATGCATATATAAAGAATTAAAGGAAAAAGGAGGTATTTTATACTTACTTGGTCCAGACGGATGGTTGTTTCATTCAATGTATCTCCCGGAATCACCACTTCAACCAAAGGGGGTTTTTTGTGCCAGAGTCAATTTCCAAATCAGCAATGGTGATAATGAGTTTCCAACTTCTATTTATAGACTTTTTGGACCTTTTTTGTCACTTTTTTGGTCCCCCTTATCATTTTCTCTAAATTGAAAACCATTTAGAGTGATTCGGGAATTTCTATGGAAAGTTACGTTCAGGTATCAGGACATTTTTTGGAGTTTTGGGTCACTTTTGACGGTCCATGGGAAAAACCTCAGAAGGTCAACTTGAGCATATAGGTTAGGTTTCCACCCCTACTTTTGTATTTCGTTGTCTTTATCCCTTTTCCATAGGATCGATCCCATCAGGTTGCGACATGGAACCATCATTGTTGCTTTAGAAGTGTTGCGATTTGGTGGTAGTGCTTACTAGAAAATGGATTCCCTAGGTAGATCCTGGTTGCATTATGGTTTCCATGCTGTCACTAATGACTATAGGCTTGGGATTCCTTTTAGTTTTTCCTGATTACACATTTGAGCCTCATTTGCATGACTCTTGACCTCACCCACGGGACTCCCAAAACATAATGGGTCTTATTTTAAGCCCTTTTCAGACCCTCTAAACATGAAAAAGATTGTCGAGCGATCTTGTGGCCTTTCACTCTCGTTAAACTGAAATTTGAAGTCACGTCTATCCGGCGGTAGTTTACCCCTTTTTTGGTCCAGACAGTCAACTATACAAACAAAGGTATACTCTAAAGGCTTCAAGAGTACCCTCAGGTATAATTTTACCCCTTTTTCAGGACTGAGGAACTAAATTTATGAAAAAGGAACCCCCACAGAGTCCATAGTTAAGCTCTTTTCAGACTCCCTAAAATTGAAAAGATCGCTGAGTGACCTTGTTCTTTCACACTCGTTAAAATGGTCCAGAAGAACATTCCTGATGGAGTCTATAGTTAATATTTTTTCAGACTCCTTAAAAATGAAAAAAATTCTCGAGTAATCTTGTCTTTATCACACTCGTTAAAATGGTTTTGAATAGACATCTTATTGGTGTTATTTGACCCCTTTTTCGAACCGAATAGACTACCTTTGAGAAAGGTACCCCATTGGTGTCTCCTTTTACATTTTTCAGACTCTCTAAATATGAAAAACCACCAAGCTTACCTTCTTTGGACTCATTAAAATTACATCGAAGGACGTTACAATTGTGTGTTTTATTAATCTCATTTGCATACCCACGTCTTCGGAATAATGCTAGCTCCATGTTTCTCTCAACTGAACCATCTAAAGCATGCCTTATATGCAAGCCCTGTAGCACTTTGCCTCTGCATCTTGACATCTTTGGCCTCTGGAGGATTTTTCTCGAGTGTCCTTTTCTTGCATATGTCCCTTTGCCCTGAGCAGCGATGATTTTAAGGATGGAAAATTATTTTTAAATGTAGAAACCTTGGCGAATCTTACTAATCCTTCATATGCCAACTATAAATGTTTGGCGATATTTTTGTAAAAATATTCAAATTTCTAAGGATTTTATATAGTTTTTATAAAATTTTGGTGATTTTTAAGGTAAAATAATTTAATGCTATAGAATTTGGGTGAATCATTTTTAAAATAGCAAATATTGTTTTTGGAAAAACCATGGAAAATTAGCCCATGAGAGAAATTTAGCCCCTAAAATCATCCCTAGCCCTAAGCATCCCTGTTTTCTGTGCGCTTGGAACTAGTATGTTTGTGACACTCGATCCTCCTTTGTAATGTAGCATTCTTTTATTATTTTTCAAGATTTCCAACCTTATTGAAAAATACAAAAAAAAATCAAATATACCCCAAAAAGAGGAAGGGAAAAGTATTTTCTTTTTTGGCAGCACAATGAGTCACCCTTGGACAAAGCACATCCTTTTGTTTTTTCGTCAAGCTCTGCGATTTAATATGACCTTAGGAGGCTTTTATCGCTACATAGAGTTGTGTCCTGCTCTGTTTGGTTATTCTTCCAAACATATGGAGAGTTTGCGTTGCCTCCTACATCGTGAACTTATGTCAAATGCCATGTTGTCTGAGTCTCATCATTTGTCGTGAGATTTACCAAGGAAAGTTCTACCAAGATTGAGTTGGCCCTTCTGTATTTTGTCTCTTTCCCTCATGCCCGACCATCCTCAAATTCCAATCAAGTATTTGTTCGAAATCAATGAAGCCTTCAATCCGATCATCAATATTCTCTAATCCATGACCAACGAGCCATCGAAGATCTCTATGTATTGAATTCATACACTCGTATTACACTCCTACCTAAGTTTTGAAGATTTTTAAGTTGTTGCTCGAGCTCTGAAGACCTCATCTCCAGCCATCAGGCCTTATCAACTTCTATAAGATTGATACTCTACATGTATATATTTTTGATTTCGAGATGTAGCCCCATTGTGTATTGCTCACGACTACACTTTATATAGTTATATGACATGGATTTACAGTGTATTTGATTGGTAGCCATGATTTTATTTTATCCCAATCATGGGTATTCCCACCTCGGTGAGACAATTATTATTTTGTAGATGGCACCTCCTGATTGTTGGTCCCTGGGCTCACATGTTCAGAACATTGGTGAAGATTGTTAATGTATATTGGCCATCAGATGCACTTCTGACCTCACACATTAGGGGGCATCTATTATAACCCTAATTTGCACCAGACATGCTTACCTAGCCTCAAGCCATATCATATTCCTTCTTTTCCAAAACACTATTGAACAACGCTTCTTAAAAAACCCTTTTATAAAGCCCCATCCACCCTGCTTCATTACTGCATGCGTGTACATTCTAGTTGACCTAAGAAAACCTGCGTGTACCTACAAAAGAATAGAAAAAGGAAAGTTGTTGATGGAACACACATCATTGCATAAGTTAACTAAACCTTTCACCCATGCATGGTCGGTCACTCGACCAAATACCTAGCTTCTTCTAGCCTATAAAAGAAGGGTTAGGGGTCCCATTTGAAAGCAGGAGAATCATAGTAAATAAATTATACCTGAGTAGGAATTCCCTTTGTCCCAACCTTTAACCATCCTTGTGCAAAGAGAAGTATAGAGAAAAGCAGTTGGAAGACAATGGAAGAAGAGCCCAGGACCATGATCAAGGAGTAGTAGCCGACTTTATCATTGTAAGGTAACATTGTGAAGTTAATAAAAGAATTTATTCTCCTATCCCACCATATGAGATTGTCATTATTGGGATATTGATTGTATGATTGATTAAATCTCTAACCCATTAGTTCATAGATCAAATGCATGTGGAGTTCTTTGTTTGTCTTTAGTGAATGCAGGTCAACATTGGGAGGAGAGTTGCAGTCAAAGAATGACCAAGCGCGAAAAGGGATTGACATCAAACATGAAAAATAAGGTACGTCAACTTAATCTCTTGATCCTTGTATTTACATATGAGTAATGGGGGTTTAGGAATGGGATGATGGTAAAAAGTAAGAATCTTTAGGTTATTTTTTCATGCATGATAAAACCCTTAGTGCTAGTCCATAGGAGGGATTTCCCACCCACAACAAGAAGGAGAGTAACCTTCCTCCCTATCTATGATTGAGTCAAGATAAGGAGAGTAACCTTCATCCCTAACTTTAGCTGAGTTGGAAGGCTATCAATGTTAGGGTGCTAACCCGCACATAGGTGGAAAAATATATTTAGATGTAATAAAGGTCAATATTAATAAGGCCTTTCAATAAATAGAATAAGGCAGATGTAAGGAGACCTAATAGAAGCTTCAGCTTCTAGAAGGATCTTCCTCTAGATGCTTCTTTTTAGTATAAATAGGAGTCGAGGGTATGAAAACCCTAGCTTGGATATTATTGTAATAAATCTCTACTCAACTGGAGGTTGCCCCCTCGAAGAGGCCCATGAATATTGCTTTCATATTCAAAGTGTTATTTCTATTGTTATTCTTATATCATTTCAGTGTTATTGTGGTGAATGTTCTGGTTATATTGTTGTTATTCTGCCATTACTAGCATTTTATTTTAGTTCTACATACATTTTATATCTAGTATATTACAAGTGGTATCAGAGAACTTTCCTCGACATAAAGTGTGGGTTAATTTTTTTTCAAGGTAGAGATGTATTCCGACGTCTTTAATCCATAGAGATCTTTCGTTACGTGCATAAACTAGTCGTTGAGGGATTCATACATGTAAGAAATAAAAGTGGCACTAAAGCGCACATCTCTTGTCCACCCTTGTAACTCATGTTGGTACCCCTTCGAGTGGTAGCACATCAGACAACAACTGTGTATGGATCGTCCTAGATTACCTAAAGCCCTCTTTAGATAAACCAATTGGCTACCTGATTGCTATTGTGTCACTGAGAACAACACTCGGGAAGATACTCTCTAGTACTTGGGTTGTCAGGTAGTACGGCTAAGGGTATGGTCTTTCCTCCTTAGTTAGTGCCCTGAAATATTGGGTGGAGTACTATTGTTGGACCCTGAACATATATTAAAGATCTATAGCACAAGGTAAACCCTTCTCTGTAGAACCCTTGAATACCTAACCCTTGGGGATAGAAACATAAACAAATTAAAATAGACAAGATCTATTGTCGCACAACTGTGTTTGGGTTGCCAAGTAAATACACATTTATTTCTAGTTAATCATTTGGGCATTTCCTCTCTGCAGTATTCTTCAGACCGGAGTATAACTCTGTAAAAAAAAAAAAATCTGGAAATTTTTTCACCATTATTTCAGACCTATTCCATTGGATTCATCTCTTCGCCCTTATCACATTCATCCATATCATTTTTTCGAAAAAAATGTTTTACCCCGCCTACCCCTTTTTAGTTTCCCCATCGTCATGGCCCATACTTGTAGCCAAGACTTGGAAGCTTGCTTCAACACCTTGCAATATGGTCTCATTGAGACCCAACAAGAAGTGAAACAACTCAGTGCCAATGTTGCCACCATCAATACAACCATGCAGTCCTCAATGGGCGAAATCAAACAAGACCTCACCACCCATCTTGAATCAATATTTTCAGCACTCTGCACCAAACTGCATATCCCTACAGATAACCCTTCCTCTTCCTCACCCCCACATACTGAAGGTGACCATTCCTCTCATTCCCATACCTTGCAGAACCATCACTTTCAAAACCCTAAAATGAACCATACAGGTTTATCTGGCATCAGGCCAACTCATGCCTCTTCCTAGCCAAAGCCATGCTGAGTAACTCCTCAAAAAACCACTCAAAACAGGAAACCCACGCCCTAACTTCTCACTGGGCGCGGACATCCGCTTGCTGTCCTCTTACTGCACGCGGGTATCCGCTGGCTAGCCTAAAACATCCCGCGAGTACCTAACAATGCAAAAAATCAGGGAAGTTTCCACCGAGACTTGGGGATTTTTGTCAGTTAACTGAAACTATCCACCATGCATGGCCAAGAGTTAGACTAAAACCCTAGCTCTTCCTAGTCTATAAAAGGAGGGGTAGGGGTACTAGTCAAAAGAGGGAAAAAGGATAGCAAAGAAACTCTGCCAAAATAGCCAAGCCCATTATTGTCCACACTTCATGTTGCAGCAGTTGGAGG
>JZKD02S1733542.1:542495-574216 GCA_000966675.3 Picea glauca | reverse complement strand
AAAATTCATAAATCTCATCTATGTCATTTGATTTATGTTTTATTTCTAACCCCCTATTAGATCAGTAGCATGCATGTGTAGTCTTATCTTGATTGCAGGAAGCTTTGTAGAAGGCGCAGCAACAGCAAGGAAATAGAAGGCTCAACGGAGGATCTACTTCAAGCATCGTTAAAAAGGTGAGTTGATTCTTCCATTGTTTGCTCGAAAAGGGGTTGAGATTTTGGGTAGAAGGTTAAAATTTAAATCTTAAGGGTCATTTTCTGCGTATAAGTTTAGAGCCCTAGCTTATTAGTCCGTAGGGTAAAATACCCAACAACAGTGACCTATGCCTTCCAAGGGTGGATGTGACCAAATTTGATGGCTTGGGACCCACTGGTTGGGTAACCCAAATGGAACATTACTTCTCTTTATATAGCATTACAGATGACTTGGCCAAACTCTGGTATGGTGTTCTCCATCTAGATCAAGAACGTTGGCAATGGAGAAAAAATTCTCATCAAGGGTATATTTCTTGGACACAATTTGTGGTAGATATTTATGAATTCTTTGACACTGACACCAACCATTTGGGCCGTTTGACAAAGATGAAACAATTAGGAACAGTGGAAGACTTTATAGTTTCCTTTGAGCACCTGGCTTTTAGAACAGAGGGCATGTCTGATGCCTTTTTTCAAGAGTGTTTTATCAGCAGCCTCAAGGATGAAATTTGGGACCATGTCCTCATGGATCAGCCTGAGATTTGGGTGGAGGATACCAAAAGAGATAAAGAAGCACAACAGGTTTTATCTTCTCAAAACCATAAACCCTCTTTCATCCCTCACCCTAAACCAATAAATCCCACTACTCCCTCTGCTCCACTAAAGATCCAAAAATTGATGCGGACTGAAATGGTTGAATGCCAACTCAAAGGCCTTTGTTATAACTATGATGACAAATATTTCTTGGGCCACAAGTGTAAAGAACAAAAGATTTTTATGGCCATCCCCAAGGATATTTTGGAAGAAGATGAAGAAACCCCCCCTATGTTTGAATCACCTAAATCCACTGGCATAACCCCTCCCTCAGACCCTCCTGAAGTAGAACCAGTCATTTCCCTCAATGCTTTCACTGGCTTCTCTACTCCCCAAACCCTCAAGCTAATCGGTTACATCCATCATCGGAAGGTCATCATTCTAGTTGTTAGTGGCAGCACCCATAATTTTATTGATCACTGCATTTCCCAAGAAACTCATTGCTACATCCATGCCATCAATAATTTCCAAATCATGATTGCCAATGGTGGTTCCATGAAATGTGGAGGGTGTTGTGAAAATGTGCATCTCCAAATTAGTGACTACCACCTGAAATCCCATATGTTTTCTATCAACATGGGAGGTTGTGACATTGTGCTAGGTGCAGACTGGCTAAGGACTTTGGGTCCCATTCTCATGGATTTTAAAGACTTAACCATGCAATTCGACCAGGAGTGCCACCAATATAAGTTCCAAGGCATCACTGCTGGTTCAAATGAGATCATTAGTTCCCACTGCATGGAAAAACTGCTCAAAAAGGGTCATTCTGGTGTTATTGCCCAACTCCATGCCATACAAGAAACAGAGACACCCTCGATACCACAAGACCTCTAAGCCATCCTTTCTAAACATCAATTGGTCTTTTCCACTCCCCAAGGCCTCCCTCCTTCCCATGGTGTTCATGATCATTCCATTCCTCTTGTACCAGGAATCCTTCCTCCCAATATCTATCTATATCGTCACCCGTTTTCCCAAAAAAATGAAATTGAAAAAATGGTCTAGGAACTCCTTAATGCAGGCATTATCCACCCTAGTAAGAGCCCCTATTCGTCTCCTGTGGTCATGGTCCTAAAGAAATAAGGTTCTTGGAGAGTGTGTCCTGACTTTTGTGCCCTCAACAAACTTACCATCAAAGACAAATTCCCCATTCCTGTCATTGATGACCTCCTGGATGAATTGAGTGGTGCCTAATTCTTCACTAAACTGGATCTTTGTTCGGGCTACCACCAGATGTGTATGAAATAGGAAGATATTCCCAAGACTGCCTTTAGAACTCATGAGGGCCACTATGAGTTTTTGGTCATGCCCTTTGGCTTGTGTAATGCCCCCTCCACCTTCCAAAGCCTCATGAATCATGTCTTCCATCCTTTTCTCCGCCATTTTGCCTTATTTTTCTTTGATGATATCCTCATCTATAGAAAAAACTGGGCAGACCATCTTTCTCATGTGGATCGAGTTCTCCATCTACTCTCTCAGCACCAACGTTTCCTAAAACAGTCTAAATGTGCTTTTGGCACCTTAGAAGTAGAATACTTGGGTCATCTGGTTGGAAAATATGGCATCAGGGTGGATCCTAAAAATATTGAAGCTATTCAAGACTGGCCTCACCCAAAGACTCTTAATATCTTGCGTGGATTTCTAGGCTTAACAGGGTATTATTTCAAGTTTGTTAAGAATTATGGGAAGATTGCAGCACCTCTCATTGCTCTCCTAAAAAAGAACTCTTTCACTTGGACTCCAGCCGCTACTCAAGATTTTCAAACCTTGAAGATGGTCATGTGAACCACTCCAGTCCTCACCCTTCTCGATTTCACAAAGACCTTTGTGTTGGAATGTGATGCCTTAGGGAAAGGAATTGGTGTTGTCCTTATGCAAGAGGGTCGACCTTTGGCCTTTACCAGCAAGCAATTATCTGAAAGAAATCTGGGCAAATCCATCTATGAAAATGAAATGTTGTCTATTCTACATGTCGTGGATCTGTGGCATCCATTATCTATTGGAGCAATGATTCCAAATTAAGACAGACCACCAAAGCCTCAAGTATTTTCTGGAACAACACATTTCCTCCCCAAAACAACAAAAATGGGTGACTAAACTCTTTGGATATGATTATGAGATCATTTATAAGAAAGGAAAAGACAATGTGGTTGCGGATGAACTTTCTTGAAAATATGAATATGAAGGATCACTTTTTTATCTTTCATTCATTGTACCAGATTGGATCCAAGCCATTTTCCAAGAATGGCTACAAAATCCCAAAAGTTCACAGTTGATCCAGCAATTGCATTCTAATGCTCCAGCTTCCCCAAGGTACTCTTGGCTCCATGAGGAACTTCGATACAAAGGCTGTTTGTATTTAAGTAAACAATCAAAGCTTAAATCCACAATACTTTCTGAGCTTCATGCTACACCCACAGCAGGGCACTCCGGGTTCACCAAAACATATGACAGGGTCAAATGTTCCTTTTTCTGGGATGGTATGAAACAAGACATTCGTAATTTTGTAGCTGAATGTGATGTGTGTCAATGTAACAAGGGAGAAATAGTCAAATCGTCGGGCACACTACAACCGCTCCTGATTCCACTTTCTATTTGGAAGGATATCTCTATGGATTTTATTACCGGCTTACCCAAATCAGGAAATAAATCCGTCATCATGGTGGTTTTTGATAGCCTTTCCAAGTATCCTCATTTATGTGCCCTTCAACACCTGTTTACAACATCCACGGTGGCTCAAATATTCATGGATCAGGTATTCAAGATTCATGGCATGCCGCACTCTATTGTTTCTGATTGCGACCCAACTTTAAAAAGCAATTTTTGGCAAGAAATGTTCAAGATACAAGGAAAATAATTGCATCTCAGCACAACTTATCATCCCCAGACTGATGGCCAAACGAAATTTGTCAACAAGTTTTTGAAAACATATTTGAGGTGTTTTGCCTCGGAAAATCAAAATTAGTGGGCTCAATGGTTACCCCTAGCTGAATGGTGGTACAACACTTCATCCATACAACTACACACATGACTCCTTCTGAAGCAGTATATGGACAGAAGCCACCTTCAGTTCTCTCATACTTACCAAGTGCCTTGAAGGTCCATGCGGTTGACCTAACACTTACATCTCGAGAGGCTATTCTCCGTACCCTCAAAGATAATTTGGTCATGGCATAGAATCGCATGAAGCAACAAGAAGATCAAGGTCGCTCTAAACGTCAATTCGCAAAAGGGGATCAAGTGTTTCTTCGATTGCAAACTTACAAGCAAACTTACCTCAAGGCCAAGCATTGTCAGAATCTAGCGCCCAAATTTTATGGTCCTTATACTGTGCTCAAGTGTGTAGGACAAGTCAC
The DNA here is from genome assembly GCA_000966675.3 of Picea glauca. Classification (NCBI taxonomy): domain Eukaryota; kingdom Viridiplantae; phylum Streptophyta; class Pinopsida; order Pinales; family Pinaceae; genus Picea; species Picea glauca. Next base: position 570,072 of record JZKD02S1733542.1, on the reverse strand, counting down.
CTATCAGTTAGCTTTTCCCAACCATTCGAAGCTACATCATTTTTTTCATGTTTCATGCTTAAAGAAGGTGATTGGAGCTAAGTGCCAAATTCAAACCAACCTTCCAGAGTTAACTGAAGAAGGATCCATTTGGATACAACGAGAAGCAGTTTTGGACCAGCGTGAGCATTGCCTAAGTTAGAGAACCATCAAGGAAGTGATAGTCCAGTGGAAAGATACAACTCTAGCAGATGCCACTTGGGAACCAGCTACCATTTTGCAACAATTTCCTCATCTCAAGCCTTGAGGACAAGGTTGTTTTTAAGGGGGAGGACATGTTAGGGTCCTAACCTGCACATAGGTAGAACAATATATTCAGATGTAATAAAGGTCAATATTAATAAGGACTTTCAATAAAATAGAATAAGGTGGATGTAAGAAGACCTAATAGAAGCTTCTGCTTCTAGAAGGATCTTCCTCTAGATGCTTCTTTTTAGTATAAATAGGAGTCAAGGGTATGAGAACCCTAGCTTGGATATTATATAAAGATCTACTCAACTAGAGGCTGCCCCCTCGAAGAGGCCCTTGAACATTTCTTTCAGATTCAAAGTGTTATTTCTGTTGTTATTCTTATATCATTTCAGTGATATTGTGGTGAATGTTCTGGTTATATTGTTGTTATTCTTCAATTAGTAGCATTTTATTTCTGTTCTGCATACATTTTATATCTGGTATATTACAGTCAAGCTGTAAAAGAATAAAAAATGGATACTTCTGAGCCATGAGAACCCCATGGTAAGCCATGATCACCTAGAATATATTGTATTGAGGTAACACAAGCCGAAGGGACACCTCGGCAGAGAAATTCTAAGGAAAATGTTACCTTTGTCGTCTGTTTATCAGCTGAGAAGATTTACAGAGTGATAACATTTTGGCACTGATGTCGAGGATGAAATTGAAAATTTTCCTTGGGAAAGAACTACATGGTTGAGTTCTCAGGTCTAAGAGAAACAGACACTTAGGAACATATTGGTTGTATTTCTTCTCTAGTGAATCCACACGTCAGAAAATTAGTTGAAGGTGATTCCACTGGAAGAAGAATCCAGAGATAAAGTTTTCATGGTGACTCCAATCAAGCTTCAAATGTAATTCAAAGACTCCACTAGAGAATGAGACCCATTGACAAAGATATGGAAGAGGAGTATGGAAAAATAAGTTACTCGAGCTTAAGTTTAGTTCAAGAAGTACTTTTCTATTTTATCAATATCTTCTTGTCCTTTCCTAAGTTTCTCAAAATAATATTTCTTCACTTACAGTGTTTAAATGAATCCCATACATCTACCCTTGTATATTATTCATTTCAAACTGTATGTATACCTCCTTCTTGTATAACCGATATTCATGAAGCTCCTTCCTTTGAGACATATTGTGTTCATGATCATTCTTATGAGATTAATGAAACCAAAGCTGAGCTTGTACCTTATGTTCTTAACCCTGCACCCTCAATAATTCAAGAAAGATATAGTCCTCTTAAATTTCCTTCCATCCTCCATTACTTTCGTATGAAACATTATAAGTATCTTCCTAGGTTCGATGGAGGGCTTGATGGACAGTCAGCTGAAAAATGTATTCAGGTATTTGAGTATTTCATAGAACTTTTTGAGATCGAACATGATGATGTGTCTATGAGGGCCTTTTCTCAGTCCTTACAAGGAGATGCCAAAGCATGGTTCATACATCTACAACCTCAGTCAATTAGCTCATGGGATGAACTGAGGGAATATTTATGTAGGTTTTGGGGTGAGATAAGGTCATGGGATCTAATCCTTTCATAGTTTTATCCCATGAGAAGAATGAAAGATGAAACCATCCCAAATTTCAGCAAGAGGTTTTCTAGTCCTTATTATAAATTGCCTGAAGAAGTCCAACCTCCTGAAGTTGCTGCCATGCTCCATTATGTAACAACCTTTCAATCAAACTTGTCTTTTATTTTGATGGAGAGGAAGTCTATGTCTTTGTAGAAGATGTTCAACAATGCTCAGGAAGTTGAAGACAATATTCAAGCATGTAAATAGATTAGAAATGAGGAGTTGGAAGTTAAAGAACATGAAAATGAATATGAACAAAGAATAGTTGATTTGAATCTTGAGAAGATGGTTAATAATATCATATGTCCTCTTGAAGCTTTAAATGTTGATGATTTTGCAAAGGATTATATTCCACTCATTCAAAAAGAAGGTACTAATTTATCTTTTGATTCATCTCATGATAAGCATGGGGCTAATTGTTTTATCTATTCATTTGTAGATAGTCAAGAAAATGAATTTGCAAATCAACTTGTTGAAGAGTAGGTTGATGTCCCAAGATTTTTCTTGTTAGATGACATTGCAGATGTTGTTGATTTGTCTATATATGATGAATATGATGATGATTATGATGATGACTTCCTAGAACAACCAGCTACATGTTCTCTATCAGAAAATGTTCCTTTTTAGCAGTGTAATGAGAGCAATCAACCTACATATCATAGTTACAAAAAAGAATATGAAGAAAGTACCGAATCAACTGAAGGAAATTCTTTACCTTTATGCTTTGATTCATTTAAATTGTTGAAAGAAAATTTAAACATCATCACCGAGGCAGAGGAATGTGTGCTGATGCAAAATCACACTGATTCATGGGAAAAAATTGACAAGAAATTGCAGCAATCTTCTCATGTGTTTGATGACCCTATTACTTGTTATGTAGAAGGCCTTGTCAGTTCAAAATTGCAGCCATTGGTTGAAGATGAATCTGAAAATGAGTATGTTCAGCAATCCAAAGAAATTGAAAAATGTGCATATGAAAGTAGTGAAGAAAATGAAGAAGGTTTTGAATCAGGTGAAAGAACCTTGCTATTGTGTTTTGCTTCTTTCGAATTGCTAAAGAATGTTTTTTATAATGTTTCAAATCAGAAATTCTCCAGGCATGATATTGAATATGAAGAAAGCAATGGACTTGCAAATGAAAACTATCTTCCATTATGTTTTTCTTCCCTTGAATTGTTGAAAGTAAATCATAAGATAATAGAGGAAGCAATGAAATCTGATTGCATTCACAGTGACATTGTTTTACATGATAAAATTGTTATCAGTGAATAGGATCAACAACCTTCTCATAATTTTAATGACCCTATTGTTGATTACATTGAAGGTTATTTCAATTCATATGTGCAGCCTGTGATCAACTAACATCTTGGAAATAAATATGATGGTCAATAAACATCAGTGTTAGATATGGATTACTTTCCACTAGGGGTTTCATTTTAGCCAGCACTGTCTTTTGATTCAGAAGATTTTTATTTCCATCAGTTTCAACATATTTTTCATCATTTTTGTTGTAATTAACAGGTTGAATTACATGAAAACAAGGATGCAGTGGAAGGGGTGAAACATAATTGTTGTTTAATGTATGTTATGGAGGATCCATTTGTAGTTTTGTTGTAGGTGGCAAACAATCCCAATGTTTTTGATTTTTTGAGATTTGAATTTATAGATAAAATTTTGAATGACTTATCAGTAAATAGGCTTTGGAGCAAGCATGTGCAAAGAAAGAAAAAAGTGGATAAAGTTCTTGCATGGTTTCATTGGCATTTTGATTTTACTTGATTGACATATTTTCAACAGTTAGGGTAGGTAGGAGTGCGAATAATCTCATTACTATGAGAATTTATTTTGGCAATATGCAATTTTCATATTCATCTTAGTTTCGGATTTTAGTTTTGAGCATATACAACTTTGGGGTTTCAGTGGATAGAGGTTACAAGTTACAGTTAGAAAGTTGAGTTTGGGAGCAACCCAATGGATAACCATCTGGTATAATGTTCGTTTCTACCTCATAGGGAGGTTAGCATCCCCATTGGATCCAATTGTTAGCACCATGATTTTCATAGCTAAAGTTAGAGGTTTGCCAACAATTTGCAAAGTCATGCTTGTTAGCACCCATATTCTTCTTATGCCTAGCATCATCTAACATCTCCAAGGGTTGGTTTAAAAAGGAATTTTATTATTTATTATTTCCATTTCCATTTGCAACTACACGCTGCAAAAATTGCTACACATTGCGCAAAGCACTTCACCATGTAAAGGATTATTTCGCACAGTGGATTTTGTCACGCAGTGGATTTCATCTCGTATGGAATGTTGTTGTGCATAGGATGTTGTGGTGCATAGGATTTCATCATGCATAGGATTTCATCGCACAGTGTATTTCATCATGCGGTGGGTTTTCACACATAGGATGTTGTCGGCAGTGGATTTCATCGTGTAGTAGGTTGTTGCGCATGGGATGTTGTCGAGCATAGGATGATGTCGCGCAGTCGATTTTGCTACATAGTGTATTTTGTCACACAATGGATTTCATCGCGTAATGGGTTGTCGCACATGGGATTCTTTTACGCAGTGGATTTCATCATGCAACATATTTTGTCGTGTAGAGGATGCTTTCGTGTCGAGGATTTTCATGCGCACAGGCTACAGGTCACACTGCGCAAATGACTGGTTTAGTGGTCAAATTCAAGATCACTTTCTGACCAAATGGAGAGGAAGTTTGAAAATACCAGAGAGGTTTTGTTCAGTACAAACCAAATAATAAAAAAACTCTCTCATATTTGAAAACCATTTCATATTTTGGGATATTCGAAGGAATCTTTGAGCCCTATTTTTCAGTTTTCGTGATTTCCTGTCCGAGACATGTTTGTGAGACATGTATTATGGCTAGATGGAGATGAATTTCCAAAAAATGAGAGAGGTTTTTATTAATAATGATCTTATATACAAAAACCTCTCTCAGGTTTTGAAATTATTATTTTATTAGTGATATAGGATGTGATATTTAATGCCTATTTTCGTAGTTTGCTGCACAATCCATTGCATTTTTTGCTGTAGGTTACTGTTGCATAGAAACCTTGTTGTGAAAGGGTGATAGAGTGTCCAGAATTGAACATGATGACTCATAACAACCATATGGTCAAATTATGATCATGATCAATTATTGTAAAGAATATTTGGGTTACGATTATGATTTGGCAAAGTTGATTTTTCTATTTTTAGTGAATCCGTTCAAGTTATTGTTCTCTTTCAAAGAAAATGGATCCATGATTCTAGGAGGAAGTATTTTGACCCTAGCAGCCAAGGGTGACATTATTTTTATATATATGGGGATCATTTTTGTGTAAACTAGGTGTTGTAGGAGCATCGTAAGCAGCCAACAAAGAAAGCGCAAAGGCAAAGACAACTAGAAATGCACCAACGCACATTTTTAAAGCGTTTTGAATTTGAATGAAGAAGCATTAATGAAATATATAGGAGAGTGTATTTACATTTATGTTTTAGATATTGTAAGCAGATCTTGAGAGTTGATCTCATTTTTCCGATATGGAGGCATTTATTTGTATTGAATGTAAAGTAGGTAGCTTTTACTTTTGATTAGATAGCTTAGAGCTGTAAGAGGAAAAACTCGTAAAAGACACCCTCTCTTGTACCAATTCATTATGAAGAATCCTTGTAAGTTGTAGAGCTGTAGAGAGCAAGAACATAGAGAAGAACCCATGTACAAGAATATTTGAGTTAGTATAATAAATCTTTGACTCACGTTCATGGTGTTATTATGCTTATTGTCTACATCTGTTGAATGGTATGTTTACAATTTTTTTGGTTCTCTGTTATGCATTTATTTCAATGTCATGTGTATGCTTGCGATTTCATTTTGAACATATGAAGTCTGTGAGGAGAGAAGTGTGAGTTTCAATTGTTTATTGTCCTGATAATTCCTGCAAAGAGTGCAGTGAATGTCTACAAGGCGTGCATTGACGAAGTTCTGAGTTTTATCTCAGAAAGATCAGGAGGGATTCCATTGTTTATCTTCAACAAAAGTGCAGGTGTAGCACAAAGACATGCAAGGTGTGCACAGGCAAGTGGAAGCCTTAGTCTTTATCAACTAAAGAGGAAGTTTGAAGGACTGTTGTTGTAAAGAAGTGCACAGAGTCGAAGGGTCAAATAACCAGAGGTTATTTGTGAATGTCGCAAGGAGTGCATGAAAGAATCCCCTAAAAATCCTCAAGTTTGCAAGTGAAAGATCAGGAAGGAAAGAACCCTGAAGAGTTCAAGGGAAGGAAAGTGTCGAAGTCACCTAACAGACAAAAAATATCAGAAGTTTTGACATCAGAGTGTTTTTCAGAGGAGTCTTTCAGAAGTCTAAGCGGACGGTGGAAATTCTTCAAGGATAAGCATCGATTTGGCGAGGACCATTGGAACTAGTCAACCAAAAAGAAGACCTAGGTCGAGTGTTTCTCAACACTCACAAGCTCAGGAGGAATAGAGACCATCGGATTTAGATCAATGAGGGTTTTTGATCTCGTGGTTGAATTTCATTGTTTTGAAATTCGGGAAGTAAAGAAGGCTATGGCTTAGTATTGAGAGTTTCAAACTCTTGATTCATGAAGTCCTGATTGAATCAGGACCATCAGATTGTGGGAGTTGAGAACCTTTGATTTGCGGAAGGATATATCATGGTTTCAGTTATCGAGAGGAGGGAGTTGTTGCATAGAATATTGTCGATACGTGAAATCTCAGGTGCCGAAATATTTGGCCCTAGGTTTTAGTCAAAGGTGACATCAGGAAAAGTCAGGGGAGGAGTCAAAGGACCCGTTATCCTTTTTAAGGTTTCGAGGATTGACGAGTCAAAGGAACTCACATCAAGGATCGCGAAGTCATGAAAACTGAAGTACTTTTCAGGTGGAGGTTTTGGTCATATCAATTGGTTGTATAGGTAAGAGTTGGCGCTTAGTGCTTTCTCGCACAGGCATAGCTCCAAAGAAGGACCTATGGATACACACTAGTGTGTCGAAGATTTCCTATGGGAAATAAAAGAGTCAATCTAACTCACGAGGAATATTAAGAACGATCCTAAGACCAGGAGGTCACACAGAGCCTACTGAGGCAGGGGGTGTTACGTCAAGAGTGGTATCAAAGAACATACTCTACATTCTACATGGAACACATTTGAACAATGTCGTCCAAAAGACATCAAGATAGACCAATATTCGATCCATCCGTGAAAAGTAAATGTGAGAACTCTGTGATCGATTAGATGCTATGGAGATAGAATAGAGATGAACAGTTGATGCTGGAGATGTCAGTGAATATGAAAGAGAAAATGAGGCTGGAGATGAAGAAAAAGTTGTAGCCGAATATGCTGCAGAAGAACATTTATTTAGAGTTGTTGCAAGAATTAGAGCCAAAGAAAAGATGTACATTCTGATGTATGAAGGAAACTTAGACATTGAAGATATTCTAGATTGGTTTAGAGCTCTAGACAAATGCTTCGACTATGAGGATGTCAAGGAATATAAGAAAGTTAAACATGTCGTCACTAGACTTAAAGGGAATGCAACACTGTGGTGGGATGAACTGTAGGCTGATAGGCATTGCAAAGGCAAACAAAGAATCAAAATATTGGATAGGATGGTTTCAAAAATGAAATCCAAGTTTATACCCAGAGACTACCACATCAATCTATTTTGAAGAATGAAAAACTTGAGATAGAATATCATGACAGTGAAGGAGTACACTAAATATTTCTACAGGATAAACATTAGGGAAGTTCATCGAGAAAGTGATGATGAGAAGGTCTCCAGATACATGAATGGTTTGAGATATGACATTCAAGATGAGATGAGCATGATGAAAATTAGGAATGTTGAATATGCTTATCAAATGGCCCTGAAAGATGAAGTGAAATTGCCCCGAAAGCAAGGTCAAAGAGGCTGAGGTTGAATTCAGATCAGAGGCAAAGCAATTTCCCAGGACAGAACCCAGAAGTCAAAGGAAGAAGAAAAGAAACCTCATACTCACCCTAAAAGAGGAGGAAGTTCACAGGGGAGACAATATGCCGACAGGAATACTTTTCCATAAGCAAGAGGAAGAGGAAGAGGCAGAGGAGGTGAGATAAAATGTTTTTTCTGTGAAAAGATCAGACACAAGTATTTTGAATGTCCTAATAGGAAAAGAGATGGAGGTGAAGCTCACATTTGAGAAGTTCAGAGGTGAAATGTTGAGGCAGAAGATGCAAAAGGTGAAATATCCTTAATGATGCGGAAAGTTCTCTTAAAGCTAGAGAAAGAGATAGAGAATCCAGTCCAAATAAATAGTTTGCTCAGAACTTCTTGCAATACCAAGGATAGGGTATGCAAGGTGATAGTAGATAGTGGAAGCACATATAATATAGTCTCCACATAAATGGGGAAAAGATGGAATTGGAGACAATTGCACATTCGAGCCCATACAAAGTCTCGTGGTTACAAAAGGGACATCAGGTAACAGTCACTAAACAATGTTTAGTTGAATTTAAAATAGGGGGATATAAGGATGAAATTTTATGTGATGTTATTCCCATGGATGTATGTCATATTTTGTTGGGGAGACCATGGAAATATGACAGAAATGTTGTTCATGATGGGATAAGGAACACATACACCTTGAAGAAGAATGGTAGGACACACATGTTGCTACCAATTAAAGAGAAGGAGGTAAAAATAGAGGTGAGAAATACTATACTTCTCATGAGTGGGAAGGAACTTCTTGATGAAGTCAAGAAAGATGAAGAAATGTAGTTTGCGGTGGTGAGAAAACCTAAACTCATCTTAACCAGTACCAATATAGATGATCTACCTGAGGAAATTGAGGAACTGCTGGGGGAATTTGCTGACATAGTAGTGGACGAATTACCTTGTTTGTTGCCACCCATCAGGAGCATAAGTCATCATATTGATCTTATACCTAGAGTGAGTTTACCAGACAAAGCAGTGTATAGATTGATGTCGCAAGAGAATGAAGAGGTTAAGAGACAAGTCCAGGATTTGATGGACAAAGGGTTGGTCAGAGAAAGTTTGTTTCCATGCATTGTACCTACAGTGTTAAGTCCAAAGAAGGATGGTGGATGGAGAATGTGTACAGACTCAAAATCTATAAACAAAATCACCATGAGGTATAGATTCCATTTACCTAGGATGGATGACTTGATGGATTGCTTGAGTGGAGCAAAGTTTTTTTCAAAAATTGATTTGAAGAGAGAATACCATCAGATTAGAATGAGGGAAGGTGATGAATGGAAGACAACATTCAAAACAAATGAAGGACTGTATGAATGTATTGTCATGCCATTTGGTTTGACGAAAGCGCCAATTAATTTTATGAGGCTTATGAAGGAAGTCTTAAAAGATTTCATTGGGAACTTTGTAATCATGTATCTTGATGATATACTGATCTTCAGTAAGACTAAAGGAGAACATCTGGAACATTTAGTTGCGGTGATGAGGAGATTACAACAAGAGAAGTTGTTGATCAATTTGAAGAAGGCGACTTTCATGAAGACATAACTCATTTATTTGGGTTTTGTAATCTCTTCGAACGAATTGAAGATAGATCCTGAAAAGGTAAAAACAATCAGGGATTGGCCATCACCAAAGAGTATCTTTGAAGTTAGAAGATTCCATGTATTGGCTAGTTTTTATAGAAAATTCATCAGGAATTTCAGTGGGATATGTGCATTGATGATGGACACAGTCCATAAAAGACACAAATATTTTCATTGGACAGAGGAAGTAGAGAATATTTTCAGCTTACTGAAGGAGAAGATAATTGGACAACTAGTTCTACTTCTACCAGATTTCAGCAAGACATTTCAAGTGAGATATGACACAAGTGGATTTGCAATTGGAGCGGTATTAAGCCAAGAAAATAGGCCAATTGCATACTTTAGTGAGAAGTTGAATGAAACCAAGATAAAATATTCCACGTATGATAAGGAGTTTTATGCAGTCATACAGGTGTTGAAAAAATGGAGACATTACTTGGTTCCGAAGGAGATTATCTTGTATAGCGAAAACCATGCTTTACAATTCATAACTCGACAGGAAAAATTGAACCAAAAGCATGCAAAATGGGTTGAATACATGAAGAATTTTAATTTTGTTATAAAGCATATTTTTGGAACTACTAACAAAGTTGTTGATGCTTTGAGCAGGAAATGTTTGATTATGCAGGAGTTCAGAGTAAAGATCTTAGGTTTTGATAACCTCAAGGAAATGTACAAAGATGATGAAGATTTTAAAGAATCTTATGAAGCATGTGAGAATCCAGTTCTCATAGATAGGAGCCAATGGACTCAATATATGATTGAGGATGGAATATTGTTAAGGGGTAATCAGTTGTGTATACCGAAGAGTTATATGAGACAAAATATTCTTAAGGAAAAGCATAGTGGGGGATTGGCTGGAAATTTCGGCCATGAAAAGACGTTCATGCAATTGAATGGCTCATATTATTGGTCAAGGATGAGAACAAATGTCAAGAAGTTCATGAACAAGTGCAGAATTTGTCAGCACGCAAAGGGGAAAAGATAGAATCTAGGGTTGTATAAGCCATATCCAGTACCAGAGAGGCCATGGGATGTGATAAGTATGGATTTTGTGTTAGGGCTTCCAAGGATGCAAAGAGGGTGTGACTCAATCTTTATGGTAGTCGATATATTTTCTAAAATGGCACATTTCATTCCATGTCAGAAAACTAGCGATGCAACTCACATTGCAAATCTATTTTTCAAAGAAGTTGTTAGACTTCACGGCTTACCTAAGAGTATTGTATCGGATAGGGATACCAAATTTGTTGGTCATTTCTGGAGGACCCTATGGAAAAAGAGGGGGACTAATTTATCTTTTAGCTCAGCATATCATACTCAAATGGATGGACAGACTGAGGTAATAAACTGAAGTTTGGGATATTTGTTGAGGAGTTTAGTGGATGAACATCACAGTCAGTTGGATCAGATTCTGCTACAAGTAGAATTTGCATATAATGCTTCACCAAACTAGAGAAAAGGACAAAGCCCATTCCAGATCATGTATGGAATGCAACTGAGAGGAGTATCTGAATTAGGGGACTTGGAGAAGAAATAATTCATGAGTGCTAGCACAGAGGATTTTGCAGCAGAGATGCAAGAGTTTCATAATAAAGTTAGAGAGCGATTAGAGAATTCCAACCAACAATACAAGTGTAGAGCAGATCAACACAAGAGAGCAATTCAATTTGAAGTGGGTTATTTGGTTCTGGCACATCTCAGAAAGGAAAGGTTCCCAATGGGAACATACAATAAGATGAAAATGAATAAAACTGGACCGTGTAAGATCATAAGAAAGTTTTAAGAAAATGATTATGAGATTGAATTACCGGATGGGGTAGGAATATCGCCCATATTCAACATAGAATATCTGTATCCTTATAGGGCTGATGAAACAAGAAAAAAAGAGAATCACAAGGAAGTTCAATAGATTAAACAATTGCCTGTAGCTGAAAAGCCACAAATGGAAAAGATAATTGATCAAAAAATCAAAAGGAAGACCCGAAGGAAGACATATTTTGAATATTTAGTCAAGTGGAAATGACACTCGATTGAATATGCTAGTTGGGAAAGTGAAGAAAATATCCAGAGACATGGACAGACGGTGTAGGAACTTATGAACAAGAGTTCATGAATTTGTCAGCCAAGGGAGTATGATGCAGGAGCATCGTAAGAAGCCAGCAAAGTAAGCACAAAGCCAAAGACAACTAGAAACACACCAACCCACATTTTGAAAGTGTTTTGAATTTGAATGAAGAAGCATTAATGAAATAGATAGGAGAGCGTATTTACATTTATGTTTTGGAGATTGTAAATAGATCTTGAGCATTGCTCTCATCTATTGAATATGGAGGCATTTAATTGTATTGAATGTAAATTAGGTATCTTTTACTTTTGATTAGATAGCTTAGAGATGTAAGAGGAAAAACTTGTAAAAGACACCCTTGCTTGTTCCATTGTATTATGAAGAATTTATGTAAGTTGTAGAGTTGTAGAGAGAAAGAACACAAAGAAGAAACCATGTACAGGAATACTTGAGTTAGTATAATAAATCTTTGACTCACATTCATGGTGTTATTATCCTTACTGTCTACATCTGTTGAATGGTATGTTTACAGTTGTTTTGTTTCTCTATTATGTGTTTATTTCAATGTGATGTGTATGCTTGCGATTTCATGTTGACTGTATGAAGTCTATGAGGAGAGAAGTATGAGTTTCAATTGTTTCTCGTCCTGAGAATTCCTGCAAAGAGTGCAGTGAATGTCCACAAGGTGTGCATTTATGAAGTTCTAAGTTTTATCTCAAAAATATCAGGAGGGATACCGTTGTTCTACTTCAGCATAAGTGTAGGTGTAGCACAGAGTCGTGTAAGGTGTGCATAGGAGAGTGGAAGCCTTAGGCTTTATCAACTAAAGAGGAATTTTGAAGGATTTTTGTTGTAAAGAAGTGCACAGACTCGAAGGGTCAAATAACCAAAGGTTATTTTTCAATACTGCAAGGAGTGCATGCAAGAATCCCCTAGAACACCTCAAGTTTTCAAGTGAAATATCAGGAAGGAAAGTACCCTGAAGAGTTCAAGGGAAGGCGAGTGTCGAAGTCACCCAACAAATAGAAAATATCAAAATGTTTGACACCAGAGTGTTTGGCAGAGGAGTCTTTCAAAAGTATGATAAGATAGTGGAAACGCTTCGAGGAGAAGCATCTATTTGTCGAGGACCATTGGAACCAATCAACCAGCGAGAAGACCTAGGTTGAGTGTTTCTTAGAAATCACAAGATTAGGAGGAATAGAGACCATCATATTCAGATCTATGAGGGTCGTTGATCTCGTGCTTGAATTTCGTTGTTTCAAAATTTGGGAAGTAAAGAAGGATGTGACTCAGTGTCGAGAGTTTCAAATTCTTGATTCGTGAAGTCCCAATCGAATCAAGACCGTCAGATCACGGGAGTTGAGAACTATTGATTTGAGAAGCGATATATCATGGTTTCCATTATCGGGAGGAGGGAGTTGTTTCATAGTATCTCATTGATATGTGAAATCCCATGTGCCGAAAGATTCATCCCGAGGTTTTAGACAAAGGTCACATCAGGAAAATTTAGGGGAGGAATCAAAGAACCCGTTAGCCTTTTCGAGGTTTCGAGGATTAACGAGTTGATGGAAATCACTTTAGGGATTGGAAAGTCATGAAAACCAAAGTAATTTTCATTTGGAGGATCTGGTCATATCAGTTGGTTTTATAGGTAAGAGTTGGTGCTTAGTGCTTGCTCTCACAAGCATAGCTCCAAAGAAGGACATGTGGATACACACTAGCATGTGGGAGATTTACTGTGGGGAAATAAAAGAGTCAATCCGACTCATGGGGAAGATTAAGAATGATCCTAAGACCAGGAGGTCATCAAAAGCTTGCTGAGGCAGGGGGTGCTACATCATGAGGTTGGTTGGAAAAATTAGTATAGAGAGCGTCTATTGAATGTAATTTGAGTTCGATCGAAACTTAATGCAAAAGTCCTGTAGATTTGATGAAAATATTCTAATTGTAGCATTTAGATGTATTGTTTCCTTTATTTGCATGTGTAATTCATGTTCTCTTTATTCATATCTTTTTCTGTCTGAATTGAAATGAATTTTTGAACCTGGGATTCGTCATGCAGAGCCCCTTGTTTATGCCGTTTAGACAAAACGTATTTCCTCTAAAAGTTAATTCTGAATTCACCCTCAGCGGTGCTCCGAGTTGATTCATGTGTTTTATCCTCACCACACACAACGATTTTAAAATGAAGATTTTTTCTTGCTTAGCCTTTATCCTCTCATGTTCAGTCACCGATTCATTTGTTTCTATCATTTTCTTAAATTGAATCCATAGCCCGAGGTCTTTCTATCTTGTGCCAATGAAACCAGAACTTATTATGAAAAGATGTTAAATCTTTCCAACATATTTAAATCCATATCCCACTTTGAGAAAATGTCTCCTAAGAGATCCCTCTCTAGATCTGAAAGGCTACTTTCAAGTTTCAAACTTGGTTGAAAAAGTTACCTCTGTTATCTATTTATAAGTCAAGAAGATTTATAGAGTGCTAACATCTTGTATGGCATGGAGTTGGGAAATAATGCCATAATGACCTTTTTTGAGCATATTTTCCATGCGATGGGAACTAATGATATCCTGGGAACTGATAGTGATGCCTTGGAACTTCTATTGTTGGCCCTCCTAGTCGAATTACATGGTTAATTCCTTAAAATCCATGAGAATGGGACCTAAAGTCCTTAGCCATTATACACCCAACACAATGTCACAAACTCCCATGTTGATATAAAACATATGATATTTCATATGGTAATCACCAATTTGGAGATGCACATTTTCACAATTCCCTCCACATTTTATGTACCCACCATTAGCAATCATGATTTGGAAATTATTGACTGCATGGATATAGCAATTAGTTTCTTGGGCAATGTGGCAATGAATAAAATTCTGATTTCTTCCACTATAAACACGAATGATGACCTTCCTATGCTTGATGTAACCAATTAGCTTGAGGGTTTAGGGAGTAGAGAATCTAGTGAGATCATTTAGGGAAATGTCTGGTTCTACTTCGGGAGGGTCTAAGGGAGGGGTTATGCCAGTGGGTTTAGGTGACATAGACACAAGGGGACTCTCAACATCCTCTTCTGAAACATCCTCTGAGATGGCCATACAAATATTTTGTTCCTTACACTTGTGTCCCAAAAAGTATTTGTCATCACAATTATAACAAAGGCCTTTGAGTTGGCATTCAACTATTTTGGCCTTGGTCAATTTCTGGATCTTTAGTGGAGTAAAAGGAGGATTCAAAGTTACTGGTTTAGTGCAAGGAATAAAGGAGGGTTTTCAATTTTGAGAAGAGACAACATGTTGTGATTCCTTAGCTCTTTTAGTAGCATCCACCCAAATCTAAGGCTGATCCATGAGGACATGAGCACGAATCTCATCCTTGAGGCCACTGATAAAACATTCTCAAAAAAAATCATCAGACATGCCCTTTGTACGAAAATCCAGTCGCTCAAAATAAGCTATAAAGTCTTCCACTGTGTTAGATTGTTTCAACTTTGTCAAATGGCCTAGATGGTTGGTGTTAGTGTCAAAGAATTCATAAATCTCTCCCACAAAGTGTGTCCAAGACACATACCCTTGGCGGGAATTTTTTCTCCATTTCCACCATTGCCAACGTTCTTGATATAGATGGAGAACACCATATCGGAGTTTGGACAAGTCATCCATAATGCCATACAAACAGAAATAATGTTCCATTTGAGTTACCTAGACAATGGGATCTGATCCATCAAATTTGGTCACATCCACACACAGAAGGTGTATGTCATGCTAAAAGTGATGGAAATGAAAATTATGGGAATGAGAGGAAGTTTCTCCTTCGGTATGAAAAGTTGGGTCAGAAAAGGGAAGATATGCAGGGATATGAAGATTGGCGCAAATTGTCATAGCGATAGATTCAAGATGGGTAGTAATGTCTTCTTTGAGCTCTTGTTTGAGTTTTTCAATTGAGGCGGAGATGGAGGAATGCATATTTTGATTGATGGTGGCAATATTGGCACTGCGTTGTCGCACTTCTTGTTGGGTTTCTGTGAAATTAGAGTGCAAGGTAGTGAAGTGATCTTCCAAGTCTTGGCTACCAGTATGGGCATGATGACGAGGGAACACAAAAAGGGGTAGGTGGGACCACACAGAAAATGGGTTATGGGTTAATTTTATCACAACGATCATGGCAAAGAGTTGAATCCAATGGGGTAAAGCCAAAATAAGGGTGTTGGAAGGGGGTCAGGTCCACAATTTTTTTTATTTTTTTTTTCTGAAAAATGATAGGTATGACTATGATAAGGGTGAAGAGAGAAATCCAACAGAATAGGTCTCAAATAGTTATACTCTGATCTGAAGAATATTTCAGTGATGAAATGCCCAAATTCTTAATAGGAAGAAAGGTGTATTAATTTTGCAACTCAAATGCAAGAGACACAGTTGTGCCAAAATAGATCTTGTCTATTATTTTTTGTTCTTGTCCCAAGGTTTAGGTATTCAAGGGTTCTATAGACAAGGTTTTTCCCTATTCTATATCTCTCTGATATACCTGCAAGGTCCAATAGTAGTACTCAACACAATATATCAGGGAACCAACTAAGGAGGCTAGATCATGCCTTTATTCGTACTACCCGAATACCCAGGTACTAGAGAGTATCTTCCTGAGTGTTGTTCTCAGTAGCACTATAGAAGTTAAGAATTCAGGAGATCTATGTTGATCTATATACAGGTGTTGTTTGATGCACTACCACTCAAAGGGGTACCAACAGGGGTTACAAGGGTGGAAAAGAGATGTGCGCTTAAGTACCATTTTTATTCCCTACATGTATGAATCCCCAGCCACGGTTTTATGCGTGTAACAAAAGATATATGTAGCTTAAAGACGTCGGAATACATCTCTACCCTGAAAAAAATTAACCCTACAATTTTCTGCCGAGGAAGGTTCTCTGATACCACTTGTAATATTCCAGATATAAAAGGTATGTAGAACATAAATAAATAACTAGAAATGGCAGATGAACAACAATATAACTAGAAAAACACCACAATAATACCAAATGGATAGCATAATAACATTAAAAATAGCACTTTAATTACTAGGAGCAATGTTCACTTGCCTCTTCGAGGGAGAAACCTCCAATAGAGTAGAGCTCTATTACAATAATATCCAAGACAAAAGTTCGCATACCCTCGACTAATATTTATACTAAATATGTCTATCAAAAGAACCATCTAGAGGAAGATCCTTCTAGAAGCGAAAGCTTCTATTAGGTCTTCTTACATTGGACTTATTCTTCCTTATTGCTAGGCCTTATTAATATTGACCTTTATTACATGGAAATATATTATTCTACCTCCATGAGGGGTTAGGTCCCTAACAATGAGGTACCACAGGTGACAACACTACCTTCCAAGGAGGTGTTTAGAATCTACGTATTACTTGAGTACATTGATGGTGATTGAGATAGAATATTACCTAGTGTAGTTTGGTAGGAGTTGAACAGTTTAATAGGCATAGAGTTGATTCCTAGTACTTGGTTTCCACTATATGATGGCATACCAAGGACTTGTCTCATTTTGACTATGATGGTTACCAGTATGGCACAACACTAGCTAGAAATTGTTGGGAGTGGTGGACTTCCAATTTGGTGGTGGGATCTGAGAATTCATCTGAGTGATAGATTGATGGGGATAAGCATCAAAATAGTCATGGAAGTTATTGGTCTTATTTATTTTTGGGGTGTCAATAGAGGGGAGGTAGAGACTTACTCTATGTGGTAGGCCAGCCTCAAGGTTGGTCATGGATTTGCAGGCTTATATTTCACTGAGACGCCTTCACAGGGGAGGATCCAAGATAGCATTTTTAGTCCCTTTAGGGAGTTCAGCTTAGGTTTCTAAGAGAGGACAACACAGACTAGGTGATTTGGTCCGACAGGGATGATGAGAGTGGTATAGCATAAACATGGTTGTTCCTTTCTAGGATTATTTTGGGACCCGTAGATTACATTGTTTGACAGTTCAACTATTATTAGAGAGGAGAGAACCAATTTTGACCTTCCAAAGTTTTCTTTTGGAAGGATTAGGAGTGGTTTCTTGGAGGAATTGAATGATTTTATGCAACTTATGATTGTGTGGATTATAAGGAGTAGTCAGGTGGATTCTTGTATTATCACCTTATAGACTAGTGCTATGAGTAGAGGGTGCTTCACATTACATAGGCTATTCTCGAATCCTGGTGACTTTACCACCTATGGGACTCTTGTGTTTGTAGGGAGGGAATTCGTAGATGATGTTTGGGAGATTGTATGGATGATGATGGGATGATTGCAATAAGTTGGGGGTGCTAGAGTATTATGGATTTTCCTTTGGATACTTGGAGACTATGTGTCATGGATTCCCTATCAGTTTGTGACCACACATATTTCTCCTGGATTCCTAATTTTATAGTTGAATTAGGTGAATCCATTGAGATTCACTAGTAGGATAGGATCCTTGATAGTGGGGATGACTCCTTGAGGCACTACAACTTGTGGATGAAGAAGTGGAGGATGCAGTCTAGGAAGGAGGGTCAAATACTTATGACTAGAGTGGCATAACATGATCATTCCCTTCTTGTGTGGGACCCTGGAATTCTTTGGGTTGATAGTGTGGTAGCTGGTACGTATAGGAGGGTGAAATATTACTTTCAGGAACCTATTCATATGGTGCAATGAATCCATTTCCTATGGAATATATTCTATGAAAAATGTATTTAGTCTTCACATTATCTAATTGTTCCACTGAGAGGTGGCCTTCAAGAAGCCCCTGGTGTTATCAAATTGTAGGATAGTATCATGGATGGTAGGTGCTCCGCATCTTTCAGAATTTTTTGGGACCTAGGGATCATCATTTTTTTCAGTTTGGTTCAACTTGATGTTCCTATGGGTGTGATTGAATTGATTAAGGAAAATCAACCTTTAGGAAAGGAGGATTTTTCATGTCCCCATTTTTGGATTCCCCTATTCATCATTGGAAATGACTTTCGTCGCTTGTCAGTGAAGAAAAAGGGAGTCATAAAAGGCTTATTTAATCTCACCCAATAAGGATATGTTATGTATTTAAAGTGACATTAAGAAAATAAAGTCACTTTATATTAATAAATTACTTAACCATTATTAAAATTCACTTTTAATATTAAAGTGAAAGTAAGAGGGCGATAAGGTTCATGTTTGATTTAATCAAAAGGAGTTATATATGATCTGGTTAAAAAAGGGAAATATCTAGAAGTGATATTTGATTTAGTCAAAAAAGGGGAAAGTTATAGAAGTCAGGGAAGAAGGATAAAAGGAGGGGTAGAATTTTAGTCAGGGGTGTGTATTTGGATTAATCTCTTTGGGGTTATCTTGGAGCAATTTTCTCATTAGGGTTTAGAAAAACCCTTCCATTGTTTTCTGGTTTCGGTGGTGCAATATCCACCCTAGCTAGACAAGGAGGAGGATCCATATGGGGTCTTCACTAGAGCTTCAGTTTGGGTGTTGAGGATTATTGGCTTGCACATGGGATTTGTAGAAATTTTCATAGGAGGTCATATTCAGTTTTTGTAGGTACCAGGAGGGTTTCAAGGAAACCATTCTAAGGGACATCCCCGCGGGTCGAGTAATGGGGCTCGTACGAGGCCTCATTAGACATCCAGTCTTGTCCCACGAGGCTCTCTGCAATATTATTTGTAAAGTTGTTTAAGTACGGGCATCTGGATTGTTGCAGTAGGTGTTTGAGGAGAAAATCATTACCGCACCCGTGAGTTTTGGATAGTCCTAGGGAGGACACATCATCTCTTGAGGAGACTATGGAATTATCCCAAGTTTTTTCTTGAGTTTGTAGTATTTATTGCTGAATATTTTGTAGCAACCATTAGTGTATTATTATTGTTGTGTACAAGATTCCATTCATAATAAAATGCCATGGATTTTCTCTTCTACTTTTGGTGTATTTAATTTTCATTCTATATGTTTAAAGAGATGCTTATAAATGAAATACATGCAAAGTGTTTGTAGAAAATTCTCAATTATTTTATATCACAAAAACAAGGGTAATGCAAAGCACTTGGAAAAGACACATAACTAGAAACAATACAATTATAGTGCGATTGGACATCAAATATAATATCGTATCCTATTAATTATTGGGGATATTACAAAGGTGTAGCAAGAAAGCACAGTGTCTAATATATGTTGGTAAGATGTAGCAAGCAATTTGATCTAACAAGAAATTCCCTAGTGTAGTTGATGTTGTTCAATTAAGAATAAAACCACATTTCAAGTTGTATATCCTTGTTGTAAAGGGATGTGATGCAGAGGGTTATAATCACCTTATGCAAACAATAACTGTGTTTATGATTGCTTATTTTTTATGGCTTTGTGCAAGTGTTTTTCAGGCTAGGATGGTTGCTAGTCAAATGTTTGTAGAGATGTCGACCATTTCAAATTGATATAGAGTCGATCAAGTTAGTTTTCTTGTAGTGGAATATTACAAAGACCTTTCATTTTATGGTTATGGTACACAATTTGACAAGTGTAACAATAGAAAAGCAGGCTAACTGTGTGGCCATGTTTTTAATGGCAGTGATGGAACTTTATTTGAACAAGTGTAAGGAATTAAAGTGTTGGTATTAAATGATTGATTGAATCATGGAACCTTGATTAGGGATTGAGTTTTATTCATTTTATATTGGTTTCTTTTATTTAGTAATTGTTCAAGAAGCATTGGTAAGGAACCAGTTCCTGAGTTTATGTTGTGATCTGTGAATAGCCTTTTACTATTTTTTGTCGAAATTATCCATACTTTTTTGAGCTTATTCTTTAAAATTGTGATGATGGGATCAAGGTTCAATGATGAATATGGTGGTATGTTAATCCAACCATGAAGGTTCGATTTCTTGAGCCATGAATAAGAAATTGGATCCAGGTGCAATCCTTGGTTTATTTTGACATAAGAGTACCCCCTATCATGATATCTTAACCAAATAAAAGTTATTATGTTCAATGGTTTTACCCTTAAGGGCCATTTTACCTGTGCAAGTGAGTTTCTTGTCATGTTTGACCTCCCAAGGCACTGTAATGTTTCTCTTTGGGATTAGAAGGAAGAAATTTCAAAAGAAAAATTCTAATTAGATTTAGAAAAGTGAATTGAAAGTAATATATAACTTGGATCCTAGATAGTGAAGATTTCTAAGATGAAAAAGAGTTGAATGGGGAGATGCTAGAAATTTTTGGGTATTGTACAAACTTGAAGTGATAACTCATAAGTCAAAAATGAAATCTATATTGTAGTTTTTGCATTCATTATGTATTCAAAACTAACTATTTTTTTATTTTTAATTACATAATTTTTTCATTTTGTTTAACTTGCAGCTTGATTGAGATGTTATGGTGTGTCATGGTAGGAGACTTGGCATAAATGGCACTTTCCTGTAGTAGTAGTTTTGGATGTTCTAGATTGTTGACACTGGAAATAATATTTCTTTCGCTTTGTGTATATTTGGTTGTGATAATATCTATTGATATTTTGTTCTAGTTTTTTTGTGGCTTGTAAGTTCAATGCATTATATATTATCTATGATGTTTTTCGAAATGTTCATTAAAATTATTTCAATTAGTTTGTTGAGGATTTGGGAAATTAAAATTCATTACATGTGCTAACATTTGGAAAAATGAGATTAGCTAAGAATTTTTATGAGCAGCTGGAGAGACATGCACTAGGTGTGGTTACAATAGT
This sequence comes from Picea glauca, assembly GCA_000966675.3. NCBI lineage: Eukaryota > Viridiplantae > Streptophyta > Pinopsida > Pinales > Pinaceae > Picea > Picea glauca. The sequence continues at coordinate 548,831 of JZKD02S1733542.1, read as the reverse complement.
ATTTGGTATCCAATATAGTATTCCCCATTGAAAGTTGAAATAGTAGGAACCTAGGCAAAGGAATCCCAATAGTAGCACCTAAATCCAAATTCCAGTCGAACACTTAAAATAGATACGATGTTTTTTGAGATGTTCATTAAAATTATTTTGAATCGTTAGAGAGGATTTGAAATTAAATTTCATTAAAAATCTCATAGAATTTTTGTGAGTAGGTTTAGAGGCCTACATCAAGTATGGTTACAGTAGTATTTAGTTTCCAGTAGGCACACATGTAGTAGAATCCCAATGGTATAAACTATGATATTTTTTCAAATTTTCATTATAATCCTTTTGACTTGCTAATAAGGTTTTTGAAAATTAAAATTCATTACAAATCTCATAGTATTTTCGAGATCCACCGGAGATAACAAGATACATATGATAATCGATGTGATAAATGGATGAGATAAGATACATTACATCTGGGTTCTCAAAATTTCCTTTAGAATCAAAAGAGAAGTCCACCAAATATTCAAAGTGAGTATTAGTGAATCATTGACTAAGATTTAGTTACCAATATATTTCTTGAAACCCTCGTTGTAAGTTCAATGAACTTATGTTAATATTGAAACAAATTTATGTTGATATTGTGAGGCACTTATGTTGATATTTTGACAACCTTTTTCGATCATTCAATGAAATGTTTGGCTATAGTGCGATGAAACTTTGTGATGAACATCAAACTTTTGTCAATATTTAGAAAAATGTTTGTGATGAATGATTGTTGATATTAAGGCAAACATTTGCGATGAACTTTTGTCGATATTTAGACAAACATTTGCAATGAACTTTTGTCGATATTTAGACGAATGTTTGCAACGAACTTTTCTCAATATATAGAGAATTGTTTGCGATGAACATTTTTCTATCTTTAGATGAAACCATTGTTTGTCAATATTGTGAAACTTGTATAACAATGAAAATGAGTTAAAGTTTTTGTTGGAAGATTGACATTTTTGTGACGCAAATGCTTCGATAAATTGTCAGAAAATGGGCCCAATGTATTAGTGTCACATTTTTTTAATCCTTCATGCAACAAGTGACTGCCCTTAGAACCTTATAGATTTGAGGAGTTGTGAGGATATTAGCTTAGGATAGTTTGAATATGATCTATCACAACCCTTGTAACTCTTAGATGACCTATTGTACATCAAATTCCAATTTGTGAACCTATTTCTAAAACATCATCCAACATTCTATAAGTGAAAATCAATGGGTAACGGGGTGGAATGGATCATAGCCTTATGCTACCAAAATATAACCATAGAGAGATTCTTGTTATACTCTTCATATTTCTTTCTTGGTATAAACACACTTTAGAGAGAGGGCTAAGGAAGTCTTGAGAGCTTGAAGCTGGAAGGCACATCGATAGTGTGAAGGTAACACTGTATTGTTGTACTTCCTTTGATTATTTATATAGATCTATGGTTTTTCTCCTCCAATGTTTGTGAATTATTATTACTTATTTAAAAAGATTGGAAAATATGTCTTTTCTTGAGAAAGGTAGATTATATCTAATCATCGATATTCTTTTTATGCCAAACAAATTTGAGGGATATTTGTTTGTTGTTCATGTGTGGATATTTGATTTTTGGAGATGGAATGAAGTATTAGAGAGACATCAATCAAAGTCACATAAGGAAAAATTATGAGAAAAAGTATGGCTTTCCCTCCCATATTGTTAGTGTAGATTGAAAGTATAATCCTAGATCTAATGTTAAAAATCATAGTGATCTATCCATAGTCTATCTATGATCTATATCATATTAGTGAGAGGGTTCACCTATCCATAATAGAGTTTAATCTACAACAAGGGATAGTTGGAATAGACCCCAAGGTATAGTCATGAGAACGTATATATACACACATGAATATCATTTTATTGATATGTTGGATGCTATTGTATTGTAGCAATCATTGCTTGTGGAGTGGTTCCTTCAATAAGGAGTAATTGGTGATGTTACCCTACCTGAAGGGTTGTCCTTATATTATTGTTTTGTTTATTGTGTGAATGTATTTGGTATTTCTAAATTTAATGGTTTATTATCAAGTTTAAGGGTTTTTCTTTATCTTTTATCTATAAAGGAATATTTTATTTTATTTTTACATATTGTTTAGGGGAAAAATGGGATGGAAATATTTAGATACATTTCAAAACAATTCTATACATAATCTAAAGAAACCAATTGTAAATCTGCGTTCCTATCTAAAAAATACCCAAGTTAAAAAAGAATCATCCAAATTGGAGTTTTGGAAGTGAATATATCATTGATTAAATAAAAATTGTTTTTGGTTTTCCTAGTGATGGCCATGTAGATTGTTGGAATATACATCAATACTGAGAGGGGGTGAATCCATATTGAGAAAATTTTACCATTTTTAACCATAACAGGTAAACATTAAGTTATCATAAATTTATAACTTATGATTGCACTAAATATAGCATCAACATATAACCACAGATAGACACTACACAAGAGTTATATGTGGAAATCCAAATGGGAGAAAACTACATAACACATTTTAATATATATCTTGAATATTTCATCCACAGGAAGCACCAACTTCAAAAATTTTCCATCACCAACTGGAAGGAGGAACCAAGCCCCTATTTACAGGCTCCAACCTAAAGGAAACTACAACTCCCTAAATTCTACAGCTCCAACTGGAAGGAGGCTCCAACCCCCTAGTTTATAGGCTTCAACCTGAAGGAAACTCCAACTCTATAAATTCTCCAACTCCAACTAGAAGGAGGATCCAACTTGAAGGAATCTCTAACTCCCTAGATTCTCCAGCTCCAGTTGGAAGGAGGATCCATCCCCCTTTCCTTACCCCTTCCTTCCCCTTGAAAAAATAAATGAGAGAATCAACCTGTCATTATTACCGTCACTGATACTGATACATCATTATCATCAAAGTTGGTTCAACCACATAAATCTTATGCCAAAATTACCAATAAAATCCCCAAATCATATTCCCAAGATCATCAATATATGCATCAAACCATGTACCAAGGGCCTCTAAGACATTATTTAAATGTGTGCCAAAGTTTTAAGACATGCCTCAAACCATATGCCAAAATATCCAAGATATACCTCAAACCATGTGCCAAAGTATCCAAGATATACCTCAAACCATGTGCCAAAATATCCAAGATACAAGCCTCAAGCATGTGCCAAAACATCCAAGATATGCCTCAAAGAATATACCATAACCTCCAAGATATGCTTGAATCATATACCATAAACTCCAAGATATGAGCCTCAAAACATAGAGCAAAACATACCTTTCAACATTGAAAACCCATTCCATGAGATCACAGATCATCAAACATTCCTTAACTTTAGGATCAAGAGAATAACACCTTCTTCAAAATTTTCTTAGCCTCATGGTGTTGGAAATATTTTCATTGATGGAAAAGGCTGAGACAAAGGAAGAAGAAGAGTTTTCAGTGTATGGTTGAAGTTTTAGATGGGCACGTATGATCGCTGAAGAGGATGGCCAAAATCCATAAGATCTACAGAAGCTGTGAGGGAGATAAGACATCGGGAGATCGGAGTTCTCAAGGTTGTGAGAACCGAGACATTAAAAGTCTCGAAATCCTGACATAATCGGGACCATCCATTTGGAAGGACGTGTGGCAGCACTCGGGCGCCACCGGGAGAAAGGATTCATCGAAGAATCGGGAATCAGAGTTTCGTGAGTCCCATGAACAATTGCATCGCAAATCGTGAAATTACAATATGGGATTTCCTGATAAGGTAGATAGCGTGTGGGCCACCCTGGAGGACAGGTGGCAAGTGCTTCATCGGAGAATCGAGAATCAGAGTTTTGTGAGTCCCATGAACAAGTGCATCAGACATCGCAAAATCATGATATGCAATTTCCCGATAAGGAACATAGTGTGTGGGCCACCCTGGAGGACAGGTGGCATGTCAAAGGCCCGTCGGAGGACCAGCGTATCGGGAATCGGCAAATCGGTTTTCTCGTGAACGAAGGATCGGGGAGGAAACCCTGACGCGGAATATGAACTGTCCATTCGGTGGGATGCGTGTCAGGAGCATGGAGGAAGTCGGGGATCGGCAAATCACGAACTCAAGAGGCAAAGAAACCAATACATAAGGAATTCTGAAACCCGATCTAAAAAGGGTGTGTAGGTTTAATTCAAATTTAAAATGAGGGACCTGAGCAATGGGGATCCGAATTTTCCCTTCGCATTATTGGTTCATGATGCCGAGGTCTAAAACCCTCATTGAAGATTTAAAAAGAATTCCATGGAGTAAATCAAGGGGACAATGAGCATTGAATGGTTTTTGACCCATGGCCATAAGAAGGGGTCGATGCCCTTTTCTAGTGGTGGATCTGCAAGAAAAGGTGGGTGATAAGGATTTTGACAAGAGTAGGGGTCTTTTGCAGGACGTGGAGGCCTATTTCTAACAGTAGGGACATCTACAGTTTGTTGAGGTCATTTGTGCAGGCCGCACGGAAGGTTTGAGGAGGGAGGAACCTCATTGTGGTAGTTGGGTGGCAGATCTACACTGACAAAGAGTTCTCTGCTGTGGGTTTAGCAACTAGGAAAGTGGAGGTATCATCTCCAGGTTTATGGTATTGTTTAATGTGTGTTTAGGAGGCTTTTACAGTCATCTTCCAGTCAGTAGATCTGTGTTTCCTTAAGAGATAATTGCAATAGTTATCATAGTCACTAGAAAATTGTGTATTGATGTGATTTCAGAATACGAGTCTTAATAAGATGCCAGAAATGTATCTTCTAAAAGAAGATGATGGCCAGTGCATAGAACTCCAGCGAATCTAGGGTTGAATTTGTCTGATCCAGTGTGAAAATTTATGAAATGCGATCAGCAGTGAGTCAGAGGGTTAAAGCCTTCAGTAGAAGCATCTTACCAGTAGAAACTGGTGCAATTTTTAGGGGGTTGAAGCTCCCTTCCAGGAAAGGCTGGTAAACGAGAGAAGGTTGCAGCCTTTTGCAGGTAGAAGCCTGCGTACTAGTATGAATCTGCACTAGTACACTGTTGTAGAATGTTTTCTTAATAATAATCATTGAAGACAAGAACAACAGAAGCGGTGTTTTTCTCCCGATTTGGGTTTCCACCTTAAATCCTGGTGTTCATGTGTCTTACTCATGTGTGTTGGTTTTCTTTGTTTTTACTGCACTGTATTATTGCTTAATATACATCTGATGAATAAAGAAAGATCTTTATATTCACTCTTGTTTTCTAAAGACTATACAAGAACTGGTCTCTACAAAGTATCCTAAGGTCTTTAGTGAAAGAAGAGAGAAAATTAATTATTGCTCAAATATTGATTCACCCCCCCCCTCTCAGTATTTCTCAACAATTGGTATCAAATCCAGGTTCTTCTAAAAAGGCTTAGCCGCTAGAAGGAAGTTCAATCAAAATGAGAAATCAAGACGGAATAACATCTATCAGGCCTCCACTATTCAATGGAAACAATTTAATCTTCTGGAAAACAAGGATGAGATCTTATCTTCAGTCTCTGGGAGCAGATGTATGGGCTATTGTTGAAGGAGGATATCAATATCCATCTACAGTACCAACAGATCCAACAGAAAGAAAAACCTACGAGACGAATGCAAAAGAAGTTAATGCTCTATTAGGAAGTCTAACCGAATCAGAATTTGTCAAAGTCATGCAGCTGAACATAGCAAAGGACATATGGGATAAAATCATTCTGATTTATGAAGGTGATGCAAAGGTAAAAAGTGCTAAACTGCAAACTCTCAGAATTCAATATGAGAATCTTAAAATGAATAATGAGAAAAGCATTGCAAATTTCTTTTTACGTCTTGATGATATTGTAAATTGCATGAGAAATCTAGGAGAAACAATAACCGAATCTACCCTGGTGGAAAAAATTTTAAGATCTCTAACTGCAAAATTTGAGTCAAAAGTATCAGCTCTTGAAGAAAAGCAGGATCTTCAAAATCTTACTGTGGTACAACTACATGGCATACTAACTGCATATGAAATTAGAAGAGGAGGACCATCTGAAGTCAAAGAAGCAGTCTTTAGAACTTCTACAAAAGGAAAGGAAGTACAAATAACAGAAGGATCAGGGTACATCTCAGAGGAAGATGAGATAAACTTCGTAAGGAAACTCCAAACTGGGATAGGACGGTTCAGAGGTAAGATTCCTTTCAAATTTTTTGATTGTGGAAGAGTTGGTCATTATGCTGCTAAGTGTCCTTATAAAGAAACACATAAAAAGGGGAAGGAAGTAGCAAGAAGAAATAAGAATCACTTCAATTCTAAAAAGAGT
>JZKD02S1733542.1:519320-540282 GCA_000966675.3 Picea glauca | reverse complement strand
AAAACTTGTTTGTAGACTTAAAAAGGCTCTATATGGTCTCAAACAAGCCCCAAGGGCATGGTACTATCGTCTTGACAAATATCTCTGTCAACAAGGATTCTCAAAAGGATCTGCTAATAGCAACCTATACACAAAAACTGAAAATGATAAACTACTAATTGTAGTTGTATATGTTGATGATATCATTTTTGGAAGCAATGAAGAATCTATGAGTCGGAAATTTTCTTCTGATATGCAACAAGAATTTGAAATGTCTTTACTTGGGGAACTAACATTCTTTCTTGGATTGCAAGTGCAACAAGCAACATATGGCATTTTCCTATCACAAATAAAATACCTTAAGCAAATCCTCAAGAAGTATGGCATGGAAGATTGCAAACCTGTAAGTACACCAATGATAACTGGATGTAATCTCAGTTCTAATGATGATTCTCCCACGGTGAATCAGCCAGAGTACAGATCTATGATAGGAAGTCTAATTTATATCATTGGGACAAGACCATACATTATGCATGCAATTGGGATTGTAGGACGATTTCAAGCCAATCCAAGAGAGTCTCACCTTCAGGCTGTGAAAAGAATATTCAAATATCTACAAGGAACTGAATACTTTGGACTATGGTATCCAAAGAATGTTGATCTTACTCTTCATGCATACACTAATGCAGATTGGGATGGAAGTGTTGATGATCGCAAAAGCACTAGTGGTGGTGCATTATACATGGGGCTCCGGTTAGTATCCTGGTTCAGCAAGAAACAAAGTTCCATTGCCTTATCTACAGCAGAAGAAGAATATGTGGCTGTAGCATCATGTTGTACTCAACTTCTTTGGATGATGCAAACCCTTCAATACTTTCAAATCAAATGTTCACCCCCTGTCTCTATTATGTGTGATAATACAAGTGCCATCAGTATCTCAAAGAATCCTGTTATGCATTGCAAGACCAAGCACAGTCCCATCAAATATCACTTCTTACGAGAACAAGTGCTTGAGAAAAAGGTGAAATTGGAATATGTTTCCTCCAAAGAACAAGTTTCTGATATATTTACCAAACCTCTATCCAAGGAAGAATTTGAATATCTCCCCCAAAAAATGGGAGTAGTCTCTGCCATGCATAGGATCAGGTCTACCTAAGTACAGAAGCCTCCATTGGTTACACGATGTTGATAAGCATCTCTAAATGCTCTGGCTACGGGGGAGCCTTGGTCATCTGAAAAGGATCATTATGACGATGCAGCATGATCTCAGGGGGAGCATTGTATTATCCACTCCTTGCCATTGATGTCAAAGGGGGAGGAAAAAGACAGAGGTGGAGTAAAAGACAGAGGTAGAGTATTTCCATCAATGACAAAGGGGGAGATTGTTGGAAATATTGTCATTGATGGCAAAGGCTGAGGCAAAGGAAGAAGAAGAGTTTTCAGTGTATGGTTGAAGTTTTGGATAGGCACGTATGATCGCTAAAGAGGATCGTCGACATTCATCAGATCTGCAGAAGCTGCGAGGGAGATAAGCCATTGGGAGATCGGAGTTCTCAAGGTCGTGAGAACCGAGACATTAAAAGTCTCGAAATCCTGACATAATCGGGACCGTCGATTTGGAAGGATGCGTGGCAACGCTCGAGTACCACTGGGAGAAAGGCTTCATCGGAGAATCGAGAATCGGAGTTTCGTGAGTCCCGTGAACAATTGCATCGCACATTGCGAAATCATGATATGCGATTTTCCGATAAAGAAGATAGCGTGTGGGCCACCCTGGAGGACATGTGGCAGGTGCTTCATCGGAGAATCAAGAATCAGAGTTTCGCGAGTCCTGTGAACAAGTGCATCAGACATCGCGAAATCACAATATGCGATTTCTTGATAAGGAATATAGCGTGTGGGCCACCCTGGAGGACAGGTGGCAGGTCAAAGGCCCATCGGAGGACCAACGTATCGGGAATCGGCAAATCAGTATTCCCATGAACGAAGGATCAGGGAGGAAACCTTGACGTGGAATCTGAACCGTCCATTTGGTGGGACGTGTGTCAGGATCATGGAGGAAGTCGGGGATCGGAAAATTGCGAACTCAAGAGGCAAAGAAACCAATACATAAGGAATGTCGAAACCCGATATAAAAAGGGCGCGTAGGTTTAATTCAATTTTAAAATGAGGGACCCAAGCAATGGGGATCTGAATTTTCCCTTCGCATTATTGGTTCATGATGCCGAGGTCTAAAACCCTAGTTGAAGATTTAAAAATAGCATCGTGGAGTAAATGAAGTGGACAATGAGCGTTGAATGGTTTTTGACCCATGGCCATAAGAAGGGGTCGATGCCCTCTTCTAGTGGGGAATCTACAAGAAAAGGCGGGTGGTAAGGATTTTGACAGGAGCAGGGGTCTTTTGTAGGACATGGAGGCTAGTTTCTGACAGTAGGGACATCTACAATTTGCTAAGGTCATTTGTGCAGGCCGCATGGAAGGTTTGAGGAGGGAGAAACCTCATTGTGGCAGTTGGGTGGCAGATCTACACTAACAAAGAGTTCTCTGCTGTGGGTTTAGCAACTAGGAAAGTGGAGGTATCATCTCCAGGTTTATGGTATTGTTTAATGTGTGTTTAGGAGTCTTTTGCAGCCATCTTGTAGTCAGTAGATCTGTGTTTCCTTAAGAGATAATTGCAGTAGTTATCATAGTCACTAGAAAATTTTGTATTGATGTGATTTCAGAATACCAGTCTTAATAAGATGCCAGAAATGTCTCTTCTAAAATAAGATGAATTCCAGTGCATAGAAATCCGATGAATTTGGGGTTGAATCTGTCTGATCCAGTGTGAAAATTTATGAAATACGATCAGCAGCGAGTCTGAGGGTTAAAGCCTTCTATAGAAGCATCTTACCAGTAGAAACTGGTGCGATTTTCAGGGGGTTGAAGCTCCCTTCCAGGAAAGGCTGGTAAACGAGAGAAGGTTGTAGCCTTCTGTAGGTAGAAGCCTGCATACTAGTATGAGTCTGCACTAGTACACTGTTGTAGAATGTTTTCTTAATAATAAGCATTGAAGACAGAAACAATGGCAGCGGTGGTTTTCTCCCAATTTGGGTTTCCACCTTAAATCCTGGTGTTCATGTGTCTTACTCATGTGCATTGGTTTGCTTTGTTTTTAATGCATTGTATTATTGCTTAATAGACATCTAATGAATAAATAAAGATCTCTGGATGCACTCTTGTTTTCTAAAGACTATACAAGAACTGGTCTCTACAAAGTAGCCTAAGGTCTTTAGTGAAAGAAGAGAGAAAATTAATTATTGCTCAAATACTGATTCACCCCTCTTTCTCAGTATTTATTAACATATTTTGTTGGGCTTGTCGTTCTCTGGAAGCCACAGGTGAGACCAATCTGTCACAAAATAGTCGTGTAGCTGCTCCGACCAGTCCCTGCTTAAAAATAGACCATACACTTCTGGAATATCCACAACAATAATATCAATGACTTGATGAACTTTGGGGTTAGACGATAATATTATAAGCACATTCCTTAATTCACCTACAACTTTAACACTGGTTCGATCAAGTTGGATGACTTTTAGAGTGGATGGTTCAACTTTAGCGTTAATCTTCTGACACACAGACCATGGAATCACATTGGATGATGCTCCTGAGTCTACCATACAATTGTGCACGTTTTGATTAAAGATTTTGAAAGTTAACAAAAATGGAGGTACATTTCTGCGAGTGCTAAGGGTGGTAGCTTGTGGTTTTTTACTCGCAGTTTCTAAAGCTACTTTATCTACATTATTTACATTATTTACAGGAAGGATTCCTTTGTCTTGAGGATTGAGATTATTTTTAGTGGAAGTCTTCTGAGGAAATTTGTTCTGAACAAGCTTGTTATTGCTTGAATTACCATTTTTTCCATTCTCTGCGATATTCTGTAATATTTTTTGTAGCAGAAATGGAAATTTCAATAACTCATAGACATAAATGTTAGCCCTTAACTTTTTGAGGTCTTTAACTAAATCATAATCTAAGTTGGGGTTCACGTGACTCTGTTTAGTCTCAACTGGTTTAGATTGCTTTGGGGGCAAAGTCGTAGTGTTTTTAGAAGAAGGTTTGCTTGTTGTCTTACTCCTAGTATTGTAGGGATGCACTGTCTCGAAGTTAGCTTGGAAGATACTATCTGAGAAGTGTCCGAAAATGTTTGGAGAAGACTCTTCTTCTTGAGCTATATCTTGTTCAACAACCTCCTCAGGAATCTCAGGAGGTATCAAGTTATCCTGAGCTTCTAGAATTGTTTAAAGGGCATATTGCAGACTTTCTAGATTAAGGCCCTCAATATTCGGATTAGGTCGGTTGGTGGGAAAAGGCTTCTTGAACGGGGGTTTATATGGCCCTTTGCTCAAAGAAGCTTATTTGGCTATCCTTTTCAAATCTATAACTTGATTTGATAGTTTTTGAACGACTTTAGTTAAGTTTTCTAAATCAGAGCTTTCATGTTGTGCTTTACTTTGAGCAGGTCTAGGGAGGATTTCAATCTTCTTTTTGGAAGATGAACTAGTCTATGTTTCGTTGCTAGTAGCATCTTTTAGACTAAGTATATCTTTTTCAATCTGGCTGGCTGCTTCGAAGGCCTCTAACAATGTGTATTTCTTAGATCGTTTAACCCAAATGGCTATACTTTGATGCAGTGCTTTAGTATAGTATGTTATAATAAGATTCTCGGCAGGCATAGAATCCGTAGGGATTCGGTTCTTAAGTGTTAAGAAAATTTGATTGAAGTCTTTAAATTTCTCTTTTGGGTTCATTCTTAAGTTAGAAAGGTCCATGACTAGGACTTCCGGAGGCTTACCGTCTCTGAACCTTTCTAAAAAGCAGGATTCAAACCTTTCCCAAGACACGATGATATGGGGTTGTTGGGAAAAGTACCATGTAGATGCATTTCCCTCGAAAGTATAGGGGAATAACCTATATACTACATCTTCATGCTTGACATTATGGATTCTAATGGCTAACATAAACTTTTTAATGTGATCTTCAGCGATTTGTTTAGAGTCAGGGTCAAACTTGGGAAGCCACTTCTCCGAATGTTTGGGTAAGGGATGTTGATCTCCAAGTACGGCTACAACATCCCGGTTGAGCCAAGGTCTGGCAAGATTGTTCTGGTTGGCCATTGGTGTAAGTGGTGTGGAAGGCTGTGAAGGGGAAATGCCTTCGTTAGAGGAGTCTTCTCCTGAAGAAGAAGGAGATGATGGAGGTTGTGAGGGAGGTATTCCAGATCCCTCTGCAGCAGGAGTGAGAAATGGATCTGTAGGGTTCATAGTGAGGTTAGTGTCTCCGAGTTGTTCTTTGATATCAGAGAAATTTAAAGTTTGGTCCAAAGGTCGATTTGGTTGCCTCAAACGGGCTAAGGCACTATGTGTTCTTATAAGAGATTGGCGGACAATCTCTTGTATGTCACCACCTGTAGGATTTGGGGTTGGTAGCTCAACTGTGATCCGTGGATCGGTGTTTGATGTGGTTGCTGTTTGAGGGGGGATGTTATCATTCGAATGACTTCTTGTCACTATAGGTGAGCGATTAGGTGGTGGAGGAGTCTTATGACTGCCTCGTGCCATTAATAAATTCCAGGCCCTCCTTCTAGTGCCATTTGTTGATGGGCAAAAATGAATGCTTGCTAACTAGAAGAGTGGATCCGGTCTGGGGTTGTTTAAATAACCCAAGTCGTTTGGGATAACCCACCCTGATGGGTTTAGCGGCTCCGTTGGCCGATCTAATTCCTAGAAAAACAAATGAAAACTACACTAAGAAACTTAATCTAAATAAAAACAATAATTAAAACAAGCTAATAAACAAATCTAAACTACATATATATAATCTTTTACCTAAATCATACAACTATAATTCTATAAAATTAAATGTTTAATTATTAACAGAATCAACTTCAATTACAAATATACAATATTTACAAATTACAGATTTAAATTAAAAACTGCAAAAATCATTTGTAATCTGTCCTAAGACAGCGAAACTATTGTTTTTTTATTTTTATAATTTTATGAGAAATAAATTAAATAAATAAAAAACTAACTAAGCTAAGCAACTAAAATAATAATTCTAACTAAGAATCTAAACTAATATATTTATCTAAACTACTTAAACAACACTAATAAGCTAACTATTAAATGAAAAGTAGCAAACTAACCTGAAGTAACGCTTTAGGTTCGTCCTGTATCCAATAGTCGATTTATCTATTCGGTGGGAGGAAACCCACACCAGATTCTCGTAAATGGAAAGCAGTTGTGCTCTTCAAATATAAATGACAGGACAAACAAGACATAAAAAATTTCAGCAATCTTATAATTAACAAATTATCGTAGTCAGATAATCCTTGTGCAACATTTGTATGAAACAATTCAATTAACGAATAAGATAACCCTATATTCATTAAATTGAAATAGAGTAATCATTGTATTTTTTAAAATAGGAGAGATCAGATATGGATAACACATAAACCAAGTCACATCAACCTGCAAAGAATTACGATAGCTAAAGTAGTCTATAATTAATTGCAAACTGATATGAATAAAACTTGAAACAAAAGTTTGATATATTGAAAGTGAAAGTTGTTACAAGACATCAACTTTCATCCCAGTCTGTATCATAAATCCATAGTCCGGTTCCCTCAATAGTGATGATGATGCTTCTTACAAAAAAATTACAAGTATTTAAAGACCTCCCACAGGGTAAAACATCCCTGTGGGAATTATCAAAACAGTTTACAAAAATCTGGGGATAATATACCAAGTCTCTATTTCTGACTCAAGCTAACAACCTAAAAAAAAACCATATCCAAAGTATCTCCTAAACTGCCACAGCATGTCCAATTGATCATTGTAATTCATATGCACCTGAAAGAAGACAAAAATAGACAAGTTTAGAGGATATTTTATTGATAAAATTGACAAAAATCTAATTTTTAAGACTAGCTACAGAATCTTGCGATTTTGTAGTTGTTCCAAAATGAGCACAGAATCGTTTATAATCAATCTAATAGAAATATATCATACTTATCAAACCAAATCTTTAATTACTGATTCCAAATAGAGCGAATCATTCATACCAAACCAAAACTTGTAGGCAAATTGAAACACATGAAATCGTAATTGAATCGGTCAAATGGTACCAGGATATGTGAGATTTGTCAAATGACTTTCATTACGAATTTGGGACATACAGAATCGATTGATAGCTGGAGAAACAACGAGATCATCTCTTGAACCAATTCCAATCAACACAAACTGTAACCGGTTAAACAAATCATTCACGCAATAGTTTATGTTGCCTCAGCCATTAAACAAAATATTTTTTCGAATCAAAACAAAATTAACAAGATCGTTTAAATCCAAATGAATAGAAATATATGAAACATATACAAATGATCATGCTAATCATGGCACGCAGCAATCATTTCAAAATCAAATCAAACAGGAAAGAATTGAACCGTTTTAAGATCGACACAATCGTTATGCAAAATCAAAACATAGCCATGTCCGAATTTAGCAAACAAATCTTGTGTGCAGGTAAAATACAATCATAATCCAAAACGAAAATATTGATTCAATCCAAAACATAATCGTTCCTGATAAATCGAGGTCAACAGGATTGTTTAGAAACAAACAGAACTTAATTGAAATCAAACCCAATCGACTATCCATACATAATTGTTTCAAAAAACAATCCAAACAAAATAGAAAACAAATCAATCATTTATACTAAACTGAGAATAATAAAATCTCATTAACTAAATCGTAGATGTGTCCTAGTTTAGCAAACAAATTTCCCACTCATGATTCATAACTAAATTAATTTGGTAAAATAAAAGAAACATAATCATTTTGAATCAAAATAAACAGAGCTATAGAAAGCAAATCCAATCGGTTATATTAATCCAAACAAACTCACAAAGCGAAATTAATATTGAAATTCATACCTGAGCAGTAACAAAAGGCTTCGATCATGACAACTTGGAATTGACAAAGGCCGTTGACGCTTCGATGTTCCTGAAGACAATCGAACCTGTGTTTTTTTGTTTCTTCTCATTGGCTTGAAGCCTGTCGTTCTCCTTCTCCATCACTGTCACTCATTCCTCTAACAATTTGATCTTTGATTGCAACAGGGGAACATCAGTGTAATAAATCTCTAGCCAAACATTACATTGGACACGTGATGATTTCTCGGGCTTTGATATCACATGCGAGGATTTGTTTAAGTCACCAGGGGTTTCATTGTGTAGCTTGATTCCTAGGTAGTTAGGGTTGTTTTTGAGGCATGAGGGTAAGTTAGAGACATAGTCATAGGTTTTCTTAGAGCATAGGCCATGGGAATAGGGGTACTCTTCAGCTAGGAAATGCTCAATATCAGAGTCTGAGTCCTCACTCAACACTATTGGCTTCTGATCAACATTTGGCTTGGTTTTGCTCCTGATGTATCTCGATATCAATCGGGCATTTTTCTTACCCCTACTGTTGACATTAGTATCATTCTTACCTTTCTTCCTCACAGGATTTTTAATGGCCTCAATATTTTCTTTAGCACCCAAGTCGACAGTAGTATCGGGTAGATCTATGTCAGGGCAATTCGAGGGTTTGATAGGGGGTAGAAGGATATGAAATGGCATGGTTGGCCCAACCAAAGTTTCTGTAACCACAACCTTGTCGATTTGAGCAGACTTGGTATTAGCAAAGCCATTCCTTGATAGGAAGGCTTGCCAATTATCGCCACTAAGGTTTAAATGGTGGACGATAATGATTTTAATCAAGATGTGATGAAAAAGGTTGCTATCAGCCTTCTCACGCTTGAATCTTTTAGACATTTTGTAAATACTTTGCAAAAGAAAATGCGGCATATTTAAGGGATAGCCTATGAAATTCATCAATAACTGGAGGTGATACAAAAATACCAAGCCATATCGACCTTCACAGGTCACAAACTGTTTAACGATTACCAAAAGATAGTGCCACCTGGGTTTGAGGGTAGAAATAGGAATACCTTTATCACAGGAAACAATCTTTCTTGATATGAATAGTAATGGCCATGGCACCTCATCTACTTTGGAATTTTTAAAACATCTTTGAACTGTAGCTGGAAGTCATGTAGCTGAGCTTAAGAATTTCTCATTGAGCTCGAGCTGTATGTCTCCGACTTTAGCCCTACACCCGTCGAAGTTGAGGGCAAATTGTTGGGAAACCGAAAGGTTAAAACCCTTGAATCTCTGTATAAACACCAACCAATCACTGTTTTCTAAATCCTTACAGGAATTATCGAATAACAATAGAGTTTGGCTACCATTCAGATCTATGCGCACCACCGGTGCCATAGATAGGAGCACACAGTGAGCTGGATGAATGGGCAAGGTTTCGAACAGGGCATACGCATGGTCGATACCTCACGGGCTTACCAAAAAACAAACAGAGTTAACCTGGGATAGGGGGGAGGCATTAATGACTGAATGTGTGAAGGTGGTGGAGCTATATCAGCCCATGCAAAATAGTCATTTTCCACAGTACAACCGACAATGCATATAATGATTCCAAATCACTATTGTATGTGTTAAAAACTATGCCATTTAAATAATTAATAAAATCTATTATATGTCGACCAAACATTTGTGCGAGCAATAGGTTTAGAATAGTTTTAAAACCAAAATAAGGATTCAAAATCACCAAGGGTTCGATCATATGAAATATGTGTTGTATGAAATTATTACACCAAGGGTATAACCACAACCTCAATGTGTTTTCATGAAACGAATGTGTCAAGGAAATCGATGAAAGACTATTGAACCTCAAAACCACCAATGTATCAAAACTCAATCATAAGGATATCATCACAGTCTTGTAAAAACGAAGTCATATTAACAATTAAAGAATGCCAAATGAGTAAAGACCTTGGTATCTTTCCAACTATGCGACTATAATTAAATTGGAAATGCAATGAACACATAGACAAGAGTAACCATAACAATCTAGTGACAATTTTAATGTGACTTCAAAATTAAAGTTTTCACGCTTGCAGTCATGAAAATGAGAAAAAAGATAAGTGTGCAAATGCACGAAATAATAGTGACATTTTTATTCAAAGATTGCGATGAAAATCAAGGGTTGCAAAACACTGGCGTAGGTAGCTTGTAAGGATAGTATAAAAATGTGAATTGTCTACCAACAAGGCTGGAATCACACAAATTTATTTCATTCTTTTTAAGAAGGAATGTTCGAGACTATTGGCTGCGGCCAAGAAGATGATTTCCAAGGTAGGCCACTGGTACTTGGACAAGCGCGACACTTACATCAGGGTGTTCAAGGCCACTAGAGCACCACATCTCCTACCAACGCATGTCTCAGACCAGCTTGTAGTGGGATAAATATGCTATCAAACCATTTTTCAAGGATACAACACCACTTTGGTCAAGGACAAGAAGTGGGCATTCATTCCCTATGGTTTCCATGTAGGTTTCTACTTGGTTAAAGATACATCTTAAGCCAAACAATAAGGGATGAGCTAGATTAAGTTCAGGTTCCAGACAGGCTGATTCTGCAAGCATTATCCAAAGGCCCTAGTCTTGTGACATGCTTCAGAAGTGTCATCTTGTTGGTTGTATGCCCACAAAAAAATTGAATATGAAGCTTCATGGAAAATGCCCATGACTGGGACATGGTGGTAGCAATATAAAACCTCAAAATGACCAGGTTCATGGCCATGAGCCTGGATGAATAGGTGGAAACCATAGATAAATCAACTCAAGATGCCCTCAGATCTAGAGAAGAAATCAGAGAAGCAGAAGCAAAAAAGGTTCCCCTGGTTCCCCTGGTGTAGAATAGAGGATTCCTTAAGACACAGGATGCACGGGTAGGGGATTTCTTATGATAGAAGAGGTTCAACGAATAATTGATCAGCTGCAAGATGACCTAGACCTCATATAAATGATAGGGTCCCCTACTGACAACCCATATGAAATCCAGGTAGGTACAAACGACTCAGAGCTAATAAAAATTGATGAAATCGTCGCGTTAGATAACCCTGAAGTTACAATGCCATAGGCCAGATCACTAGGGGATGTTTTAGGTCAACCGGAGATAGTAAGAACATCAGAGAGAGAAAGTTCACCAAAACCCCTCTACGAATTGATAAACATCTATGATGATGAACAAAGTCGGGAGGTATCCCTTGTGACTCTTGTATAGATCATAGAGGAAAAGGAGCCCAAGAAGGCATTTTCCTAGCTACAGACGCTCAAATTTAGATCCCTTCATAGAATGGCCAGGAGGTTGAAAGTGTCTTAGACACTAAACTACTCGATGTACCAGAAACTCAAAGGGATAGTCCAATGGAAGAGTCAGGGTCAGGCGAAAAAAAAGAAGCTCCATAACAGGAAATCGATGTATCAATGATCGATTATCAAGTAAGTATTGAGCCTACCTTCGATGCCTTAATTTCAATCAGTACTCAACCTCCCAATGAGAAACAAACATAATTTGGAATTTCAAACCACATGGAGGAGGTTCAAGAACCCAGTATTGAACAAATATACAACCATCGGGAGCCTGGGAAATATGCTCACCTGGGGAGATCAACAAATCCATGAACCCATGGATGAAGTTTTCGACATACATGCTATTTCCTATGACCAGAAAAGGAAATATATCATGAAGAGAACCACCAATAAGAGGAGTATCACCATAGATCGCGCCATCCTCATCACCACGAAGGAAATGTTGATGAACACAGAGCATGCAAGACATATGAACTTATCAACGTAGGGATGTAAATCACATATGCCATCCTAGAAAGAGAAAAAAGGGATGAACAGGATCTGGATGTTGCACTGAAGGAATTGTAACATCCATGCCACTTTGCTAAATATTACTAGGACACCACACAGACCATGATGTTCTTGAGAAGTGAATTCTAGGAGGCCTACAACAAATTTACAGATGAATGACACATATTCACTCCAAGGATAGTCAAGCTTCAAGAAGACACCCTCATTTCACTGGTGACGTGCAAGGATATGGAGAGGTGGTACAAGAAAGAACACCAAGCTGTGGGAAGGATCTACTATATCAACATGGTGCAATAGGGCTAGGATGTCAAAGAGCACAACATCTAGGTGCTAAGGGAAATTAACATCGACCGCATAAGGAAATCGATCAAATATTGGGTAAAAATGGCTCAGGAACCTCTTCAAGAAATCCAAGAGAAATGGGTTGAGTGTAAGAAGAGCTAGGCCAAAATCAACAGGGAAATGAGAGACATTAGAATCCCCGAATTCGGTACACCCGATGACTTTGTCGACTTGCGTGAAATAGTCCAAACACATGCCGAACAAAACTCATCATGGGCTACTGAAATATCAAAGGTGCCAGACATGGCACCAGGACAGGTGCAACAATTCATGGAGCACTCGATCAAAGCTTGAGCCATGTTGCAGTAGTTAAGTGCTAGAATAGTCAAGTATCAGGCATGGGAAGTAGAGATAATAGAGATTCTTTCGACCACAATGGAACAACATATATTCTCATATGATAACACATGCAAGGATCTCTTCGTCAAGTGGTTGGAGTACGAGAATATTCATCCACTCAAGTGAGATCATTTGATGACTCTTTGAAGATGGATAGAATAAATCACCATGTGGAAAGTTTTGTTTTAATTAGCTACACTTTAATAGTAATTTTTAGTTAATAGTATGTTATAAATAGGAGGATCGATCTATTAAAAAAGGGTCGATAGTTGTTGAAAAGACCTTCATTTTTTGGATTTGTAAAGAACTATTTTAGAGTGGCCTTAATTGAGAAGTCTTGTTTAGGACCAGAGACAAGTTTATGTTTTTCATCAAAAGTGTGTATGATTGGATCTGAAGAAGAATTATTTCTGATTTCATCTCACGAATGGATGTTGTAATGAGTAAGATCTTCTAAATATGCTGATAAGTTATCTGATTCAATGTTTTTTATAGTTCTTGTCTATAATGATGAAAATTAAATTGTTGTGTTAATATGTGATTGATGATTAAAGTTAAGGAAACTATTTTTCTTTTCATCGTTTATTGCAAGAATGTTTTCTTCTGAGAAATTGTATCTTAATCAATAATTAGAGCACCAACAGGTTAATGTATTAGTATTGGTCCTGTGGTAGAGAATCATTTTCTACATGCTAGAGTGAAAGGGTTATCCCAAGCTCATCATTTTCTAGTAGTTAAGTTTTCCCACCTTGTTACCTAGTTTGTTTATACCAGATTTTATCTTGTATCGGTCCCACCTATAAGAGAAAATACAAAAAAGAGAATGTTCAAACTGAAGGAGAAGCTTTCACTAGAAAACGTAAATCCCATCGATTATTTGGCCAGATTGCAAGATCTAGAGAACCATTCCACCATTAAACATTGTAGAGTCTAATTGGGCCTCGGTGGTGGGTTTGGTTCCTTTCGTTGAGTTAAAGGGATTTAGGACCCCTCAATAGAATTGGCAATATAAGGAGGGCCTAAAGAATGAATGGCTGACAATATATTTAACATAATATTTCATATAGCCTGTATATTCAAAACATCCCACATGCATCCCTAGTCATTCCCAAGACAACCCCGACACACTGAGTACTCCTAAAATGAGTAACTCACCCTACCATGAGGAATAACATATATTTTCTGATATACCTTATGCTCTTCCTCAAGAGGAATTGAACTAATTCATAAGGATCACAAGATATTACGCTCAACAAATCGAAGCACTACCCTTAGCTCTATTACTTCCTCATAGAAAAAAAGTAAGCAAACCGATGGTCGATACCCCTGACCAAGTTTTTGTTCACATAGTAGAATAACTAATATATTTATCCCTCACTGAAATCAAACACCCTCTTAATATAATCCTTGAAACACCAGCCGATAACTTCTCCGAGCCTGACCATGTTTTTGAAGAGGAAGGGTTTAACTCAGAACGCTCAGTTTTGGGATCGGAGAACATGGAAGATAACAATGATCATGATGAAGAAAGGGGAAACCCACCTAAGAATAATCAACCTTGGATAGCTAGAGATGATTTGGCCATCCCTGGACAAGTACATAACCTTCCCTGATATACAGAAAAGTTACTCCCTAAATTTGACCCTTAAACCTCAGGATTGCCTGAAGACCATATCAAAAAATTCATAGTGGCTATCAGACTGATGAATTTCCAACATGAATATGTAGTATGTAGTATTTCCCCCTATAATTTTGATAATTCTTCCTCCAAATGGTATTTTAACTTACCTATAGGGTCTATAACTAGTTGGCGAAGTTTCAAAAGGATTTTCTAGATAAATTTGCAGAAGAAACCACTACAGGAGCTTTGATGGTTGAGTTGTTCGCTGCCACCATGAGTTAAAAGGAGAAGGTTGAAGACTTCAATCAAAGATTTACCACTATCTTAAACAAATTCCAACCTGAAGCTAAACCTACTAAGGAGTTGAAATTGAAGTATACGCTAGCGCTCTCCCAACTTCCATTTCAATGTCTGTGAAAAGCGCTGCCAAAACAACTTTACTTGAGAATTTTGAAGAAGCCAAAATGATAGAGTTACAAATGAAAGGATGCAAAAAAGGATAGGTCTCATTAGTTAAGAAAGAATTTAAACCTCCTCCTAGGAGAGGACTACTGTTGATGATAACCCCAGGGAAACAAACAAAACAAGGTCCCAAAAATGGAAATGGAGACATAGAATACCTACAACGCATAGTCAATAAGTTGACAAACGAAATAATAGACATGAAAATAAGTGTATGGGAAGGGAACCAAGGCCAGAGGCCCTATAAAACCTTTTTCAGAAAAATCCACCATTCAAAGAAATTGAAACTCCCCCCAGCCAACTTAAACATCGATATGGGAAACGTAGAATCTGACTCTTTCTATACTTATCACCAAGAGAAACATTCTGAAAGATACTTCCCACAATGGGTGCATGCCATGAATTTGATGGCCAACCAGTTTCCATATGAAGTTTTCCTAATAAAAAAATCAGGCGAATCAGTTATGAATATTGTTGATCAGGAAGAAGTTTATCCACCTGAAGAAACAACCATGCTGATATGGGATCATGACCTATCAATTCCTTATGATGACCTATTTTAGGTTCAAGAACCACCCGCAGAGGTCTTGGATGTGAAAACATGAAGTAGGGTTCAACCTGTCTCAAGCGATCTTACTACTGCCCCAACTTCGGGAGGAAGACCAGCTAGCGATCACCTAGAAGCACCTTTTGTTCCTCGAAGAAATCCTATAAACATCCATACATGATAATCACCCAAGATATACTACAACATAGTAGAAGACTTGAAAAAGTTGAAATCCATCATATCGGTCATGTATGTATGTAGAATTCCTCAGCAAAAGGAATTTTTGTTACAAGCATTGAAATCAATAGAAAATCCTACAATAAGAACTAACCAAGGAGAAAATCTAACTCCCACGGATCTAAGGAATAAGCCAACTGTGAACGCCTACTCTGAAGATAAGAAGGGAAAACCTTTTGTCCCACCATTCCTTTTGACATTTGAATTCTTCAACAGAAACCTCCATAATTGTTTGGTTGACTCGTGAGCATCCTCTAATGTCATGCCATTGTCTATTTGAAAATAACTAATTGCAGTCCCTCTCAAAAGTGATGAGAATGTTATACAACTAGACAAAACCCAAGTCAAGGTTATGGGAGAGCTCAAAAATGTGATGGTCATAATAGCAATAGGCCCTAAATTTGTGCAAGTAATTGACATCATTGTAGTAGATATTCCAGAAGCCTATGGATTGTTATTAATTCGAGATTGTTCTAGGAAGTTAAAAAAATACTTTAGTATAGATTGGGATCAACTTTGGTTGCCATTAAAGGGACACATGAATATGATCAGGATCAATAGGGAAAGATATCTAAAACATATTGTCACTAACTTAGAAACCCTCAATGAACCCTCATCGACACATTTCCCCATGCAAGGAAATTATTCTTGTGACTTTGATTTTGGGAATTTCTTCCCCTTCTCATCTGATGTCCCTCTTACTCAAAACTTTGATATGATTTTTCCATAAATATTGCTGACAATGATAGAGGAAACCCTTTTCTATCAAGAACCTGCATTAGAAATCACGGAACAAACAATAGGAGAGGAGGAAAGAGACAAGAAAGGGGAAGATGATAGGTTTATCCCATGAGTTTGCACCTTATACCTTGATGGATCTAAATCAAAAGAAGGGTCATGGGCAGGGTGCATCCTCATTGATCCAAAAGGTAAATGAAATTTCTTGTCCTGTAGACTATAATTCGAATGCACAAACAACACCATCGAGTATGAATCTCTAGTACAAGGGATAAAGAAACCCATAGACTTAAGAATTAAATATTTGAAGGTTTTCGAAGATTCTGAAATCATCCTTAGATAATTAAGGAACATTATACATTGCAACTCTCCACACTTAAGGAATTACCAACAAGAAGTGCACAAGCTAATAGATCATTTTGAGGCCTTCAACATTATAGTGATCCACAGGACAAAGAACATTCTTGCTAATTCTTTGGCCATCGTTTCCTCAAGGCTATCACCTCTAGAATATTATGAAGCCTCTCTATTCATCGTGGAGCTACTCTACAAAATGTCAGTTCCCAACAATATTTCTAATTGGAAGGTATTTGAAGGAGATGAACGTATCATAAAATTTTTGACCAATTAGGATAATTTTAAAGACTTGGCTATTGACGATGAAGTATCCCAGGAACAATCAATAGAAACCAATCCTCAAATAGATCAACTGACTAACAAACAAATATCTCACATGACATTGAAAGGGGTAGATAATTTAGAAAACCTTTTTGAATTAAGAGAAAGGTTAAAAGGGTCAACCAACACAAAGATGGGGAGTTCCTGTCCCATGCATGAAACTATAAATCTAGGAACCCCAGAAAACCCCAAGAATATAAATCTCAGCAAGACAGTATCTAAAGAGGAAATGAAGGCCTATCTCAAACTGTTCAGACAATATCAAGATGTTTTTTCTTGGTCCTACCGAGATATGAAAACTTATGATACTCACATCATTCAACACACTATCCCATTAAAACCTGAAGTGAAACCCTTCCAATAGAAGCTCTGGAAGTACCACCCATCCCTGGAACCTCTCATGTGTCAAGAGTTAAAGAAACTATTATATGCCAAAATTATATTTCAAGTTAGACACTCTCCATGCATAGAAAATTTGGTTCCTATGATAAAAGCATCTAGGGAGATACACCTATGCGTAGATTTTAGAAACCTCAATAGAGCTTCAGAAAAGGACAACTACCCAATCCCACCAATGGAGAAACTCTTGCAGACCATTTCAAGCTCTGATATTTTCTCCCTGATGGATGATTTTTCAGGTTACAACCAAGTTCTAGTCTCAAAGGAAGATCGTTTGAAAACTACCTTCTGAACCAAGTGGGGAACCTTTGCTTATAAATGTATGCCCTTTGGGTTAGTCAACGTAGGGGAAACCTTCCATAGGTCCATGGATGTAGCTTTTTGAGAACTAATCAACAAATGTGTAGTAGTGTATTTGGATGATGTCACTATGTATTCAAAGAACAAAGAAGATCACATCCAACATTTAACCCAGATTTTTGAAAGGTGTAGGAAATACGGTATATCCTTAAACCCTAAGAAAAATATTTTTGGTGTCGAGGAAGGTAAGTTGTTAGGCCACATTATATCTCAAGTAGGAATCTGCATAGACCCGGAATGGAATAAGGCTATATCTCAGCTTCCATTGCCCCACAACAAAAAGGCTATGCAATCATTCTTCGGGAAAATCAATTTTGTAAGAAAATTCACCCCCAATTTTGCTAAAACTATAAAACCCTTACAAAAATGATTCGTAAAGATGTTGAATTTAAGTGGGATGATGAACGAAAGAGGGATTTTAGTGATGTTAAGACTGCAATATCTTAGTCTCCAGTGTTACGAAGTCTCGATTGTAGAAAATATTTTTTCCTCTATACCTTCGCCTCAGACCAATCGTTAGTTGCAGTATTGATCGAGAAGGATGATGACAACAATGAGGCCCCAGTATCATTCATGAGAACGAATCTCCAAGGGGATGAAATTGATTACCTTTATATAGACAAACATGCTTATGAGGTATACAAGGTAGTAAAACACTTTAGATCTTACATCCTTAAGAACCATACAAAAGTCATCGTGCCTAAATTTGAAGTTTGATCCCTATTTACTCAACATGAGATGGGGGAAAGAAGAGGAAACTGGATGGCAGTAGTCCAAGAATCTGATCTAGATATAAAACCTACTAAACTGGTTAAAGGACAAGGGTCATGCAAACTAGCAGCTAAAGCCTAGGAACAATTAAATGAAGACCTCGGATGGGAGAATGAATTGGAAGTATGGTGTGGTGAAGCTCCATATGTCTCCCCGGGGCATGAGTCTTGGTACAAGAAATTGAATTATCTCCTACATCATGGGACTTTCCCAGATAACCTAAACCCTAGGGTGTTACAAATTATTTTTTTCACTCTGATGAGGACTCTACAAGTATGTGTTCAGGCTCTCAAAACAATCTTTTACATGAGGAAAATGATTGATTTATTCCCCTACAAGGGATGTTTTTAGAATGACGTCGCAGGATGATAGTGGTACACAGTGTGAAAATCCTTGATTTTCGTAGGCTTCTCTATACCTGGCTCATAGGGTTTTCACAGGATTCTATATAGGCAAGGTGCGACGAAGTTTGAAGCTAAGGAAAGGAAGAAATTCATGAAGTTTCTAGAAGGAGAATCTTCTAGAATGCGAGGTGGCATCTGTATGGTTGTGATCCTATTGACTTCTCTTATTTGGTGGGATCATCCTCATCCTTTTAACCACTTCACCTTCTCCTATATAATGATGGGGTTTCTCATGGAAAAGGTTAAGGAAGGTTGAGCAAATAATTGATGGAAGAATAGGCTGAAGACTCTATGAAGGATCCTGTTACAACTTATTCTTGAGGCCTCCATTTATCCGTCAAGATTTTGTGGACCATCTTCATACAAATTCAGAGCAAGTGTATGTGTGTGTTGGAACAAAGGACCACTGAAAGGGAACTTCTGACATCAAGGAAATTTGGTTGTATCTTCCACTTTTACTTAATATAATATGGTGACATGTTTCTTTCCCATAAAATCATTACCATTTTATTACATGATTCCTTGATCACATGTTTAGGTTTTCATTAAATCTCTTATTATTTCTTTCACTTTGGTTGGTTTGTGTCATTACAGATCTAATCTCGCAAGAGCACTGGAGCGAAGTAAGGACAAAAAAGATATAATGAAGAGATATCTAAAGGTATGTCATCCATTCGTTCTTTGGTAGTAAATTCAATGATAGTAACTTAGGGAAAGTGCCATGCCCTATCTTGTTTTGTTCTAGATCCAGGTGTATCTAGGGAGATTAGTTTATGTCCACATTCACCAATTTATCCAATAACAAAATTGGTGACTCCACTAGGGATATGACTTGTTTGTGGTTTTTGTTGGCCATTTTCTTTTAGCCTACCTTTCTTCACTTTATTTCAGTATCTGAGTCTTTGGTAGATCCAACCAGACTCTATGGATTTAAAAGTTTCCTTAGATTTTTTATCCTTTTTCCAAAATTGCTTTGTTTACAGACACTTCCGCACTGTACCCTTACACAGCCTACAAAAACCTTTGATTTCTTCATGCTAACTACTTGTTCCAGTGCATATTTTCCGCGACCTGCACACAACTAGCCTGCAAAAATATTTCATTTCTGCACTGTAACCTACTGCTAGGTTGCGGCGACGTCTGGAATTTTTTTTTGGTTTGGATCTTGTCATCTTTTGATGCCCAGGTTTTCTTTAGCCAGCTGGGAGGAACTTTTAATACCAGTGTGTGACTGATTTCTAAGTTTGAAATTTTTTGTCGATTGGTTTTTGGAGATTGAACACCTTTCTTAGTCATTTTTCTAGTTTTACCTCTTGATTTTTATCAACAAGGATATAATCTCTAATTTTGCATCCATGTACTTGATTGATTAAAAGTCTTTGGATTGGATTTCAAGTTTTGTATTGATAACATTTTATGGATTGCTTTATGATTGGAAAGTCATTTTTCATTTGCATTTGTTGAAACACTTTCTTGTCATTTTTATTTTTATCTTCATTGAAAGTTTGATTTGGGTGCTTGTTGGGTGTATCAATTTTCTTTGATTACTTGTCCTTTCTTCACTATATTCTTGTTTTGGTTTCATAAAGGAAGAATTAAGGTCACTTATTATTTTAAGTAATCATACATAAGAAATTTTGTTGCATTCAAAAGAAGAAAACATCGAGAAACTTCATTGTTTATGGTTGTTTGAAATTGTGTTCATTCAAGAAAAAGAAAGTATATTTCGTAGCTTACATCATTCCAGAAATACCTTCTCCTTTTTGTAGATAGATTTCATTGAACAAAATTTTGCATCATTCATTTCTATTTGCATATTATTAGATCAAGGTCTTACACAATATCAGTTTCATTCCCATCTCCCTCTTGAGTAACAACAACCTCTAAAAAACATTGTGAAATCTAAAACTCAATTAGTAACTTTTATTTTTTAGGGATCATTTAAACCAACATTAGATAGGCTAGAGATTTGGAATAGGCTGTGGACACACTCTCCATAGCACAAAACACACAATAGCATCTTGTGATAGGGAGCATTCAAATCCATTGGCAACATTTTTTTCTGGGAAGCCCTTGTTATTGGATAAATCCGTAAGTGCGGACACAAATCGATCTCCCTAGATCCACCTGGATCTAGAAAAAAACATGACAGAATATACCGCTTTCCCTAGATCTAACTATCGAATTAAATTGGAAGTGAGAAGAAGATATGTACCTTGTAATCGCTTCCTTGGTCTCTGTTGTTCCTTGCTTCG